>JAJJMB010008919.1:935018-1035108 GCA_023531105.1 Papaver atlanticum | reverse complement strand
ACAAAATCTCTCGAGTTAATCCATAAATATTCTCGGGTTTTTTTTTTAAGTTACGGGATTTTTCTTCTCTCTTTACGCGTCAACTTGGTTTCCAAACTCTCTTAAACTCTCTCAGGACTGAATAAGGACTCCATACACTCCAATCTTGCCGTAAAATCTTCACAAACTCTTTTGTAAACCGAAAACAACTCAAAATATGAATTCTCCCTGTTTTGCTCCAACACGGATTTTTATCCCTGTTTAATCGATTCTACAGCTCATACCATACTTGTTTATCCTTAACATGGTTAATCCAACGAAAATCAGCCCTTGAATCTCCTTAAAAATCGTCCAAAAATCAAACAGAAAATTCTTTTTTCTGTAAAGAAAATTCCCGCCAATTTTTATTTTCAAATGATGAAGATGGGTGCTAAAGATGAATTTGGGATACACATAGCCATGGGTTCCCCTTATCCGCTGCTGGAGTCCGTATAACACTTGTCCCTTGAGGTGCATTTAGACAACTTTTCGAGCCGATTTTCCCAAAAATGTTTATTCCCCAAAAATACCTACAAAGGGATAAAATACCAACATTAGTACAAAAATGGGTACTAAAAATATACACAATAGAGATGAAAATAGACACATAAATGCGTCTATCAGTTCCTCCAAGCTCTCCTCAGTAGATCTTCGTCTTCAATCGATAAACGCCGTGAAGTCTAAAGCTCAACTACACATTCTATCCTAATCCGAGACATAGCTACAAGTATACTAGAAATCAAGACTTATAGTTTTGATCGCCTAAACTTGATAAACAAGCTTTAGATAGCAACGCTTGTGAGTTCGACCGAGTAGTGCTCTAACAATCTCCCCCTTTGTCAATTTTAGTGACAACACTATCAATACATATGGATTATAAAATAAATAAACTTTGTAGCTTCTCATCCAACATGCTTAATTTCCTTAGTTCTTCTACATTCCTTGAATCTTTGTCACTCTAAGTACTCCAGTGATTCTGAACGTATTCAACTCAGCATCATTGTTGTTGAAGATCCGTAGCCATAACAATAATAAAACAGTTGTTCTAAATTATTGTTATACAGTGTCATTGTATTATTACACATCATCAAAGTTTAATTGTATCACAACTTTGACAATAATACTATGGTGATATGTATCACTCCCCCTTACATAATGATCCGTAAACTATATGTATGTAGTGTGAACTACTAAATAATTATCCCTCTTTTTGTCAATATAAATTGGCAAAGGTACGAAAACTAGCGGGATCATAATGAAATTCTCAAAGAGATTATTCATGACTAAAAGAGAACATATCAACTTGGTTTCGATGATTTCACATAGTCTAAACTTAGTGTATTCATCAAGGAGTTTATAAAGATACAAGATAACTCCTACAATATTCCACAGCCGCACTCCCCACAAAGATTTGGCAATTAAGCACAAGTTCAATTAAGAACTCTCCCTATAAAATGTCATTCCCGAAAGAACAACAAGAGCGACCTTACTTTTACAAGAAAAGAAGGATTTCTTTGGACATTAAAAAATTACATGAAACATGAATTTGTATCCATAAAACTCGAATAAATTAACCACAAAAAGACCTTAATTATTAATTTAATTGGAAATGCTCAACATAAGAAAACTTACGGAGCCATACAGTACTTTCACATATAAGTGGATCAGGGAAAGATTAATACTGCGGAATATTCAAAAGTTCATTCTATCGTTTAACAATATTTGAATAATGACATGATAGACTTAACTTTTGACATATATGAGATACTCATAGTTCACGGACGTAAACACATATATCCCATAAAATATTTTTGCAATATAGAAAACTAATAAAGATTAATACTGCAAAATCGTCTTCCAAATAACTTAGAATATAAATAAATAAATCTAAAACATTGCAAGATGAAAATCATTGGCAACAGCTATGTGTAATCACAATATTTGTTATTCCAAACCCTAGTTATCCTTCTTAAAATACAAGAATAAATTCTCATAAGAAGTTTCCTAGACAAAATAAAATAAACTCTAAAAACAAAAACAAAATCAACTAAAGTCAAAGAATGCTTTCGGAATTCTCACGAGTCTTGAGACCTTTTAACTTGTGATTGACAACATCTACTGCTTCTTCGGAGAAGATATCCTCATTAAGAAGATCCTTAACATGTGTCTTCATGAAAACAAAGTCAGAGTTAACCTTTTTCAACTCAGTTCATAACATATCGAGGCCCTTCATAGTATCAACGAGCTGCAGTTTTGCTTCCTCAAAGTATTTAAGAGAATCATGAACCACTTCAGCAGAAACCATTTCCTCTTGCTCTACATCTTGATGAGTATATGCATAATAGCATGAGACATCAGGATTTTGATCTTTGACACTGTCATCATCTACAAGGGTTCTTTTCTTCTTCCCTTTGAAACCGTAACCCATACCTTTATCAAGAAATCCTTTCGTAAAATCACAAGAGCGAGAAGGAGATGACATTCTTGATAAAAAAAATAACCTAGAGTGAAATAACTCAACTTCAATAGGTTGGGTATATAAACGGTTTCTCAAGGAGTATAATTTTAGGGTTTTTAAGATTCGGTTCGTGATATGTCAAGGGTACCCGTACGAACACAAACTTAACCCATAAGAGGAAACCAAAAAATATTCCTTTCACAGGAAAAAAAAAAGAATACAGCAAAAAATTTGCCATGTGAAAATTTTCTTTCACAAATCTTGGCTCAATATAAAAAACTTAATCACCAAAAAAAAAAACACTCGAAGAAATTATTGAGACATATCAATACTTATGCAGAGTTGTCTGTGGACAATAGTCTAGCTATGAACGATAAGAAAATAGCTCGACTCAACAGAAAATACTTTACCAATAAGTATACCTGATTATTAGCATAACTTACTCAACATGATTTTTCATGAGTAAGATTTCAATCCTTGAGATTAATTAGCACAAGTATGAGCTTTATGCTCATCAAATGGATATTGTTCATGGTTAATCCTCTTTTTCATTCTAATTTTTGGAGGAAACCCTTTTTGATGTGAAAAAGTATCATAGAACTTGCTATCATCAAAGTATGAGATGAAGTTTGAATCCTTACCAGAAGAAGTTTGTTTGGAGGAAATTGACAGCATGTTGATAAGATCCCGGTATCCTTTAATTATCAGATTTAGGTTGTCCTTCATAGCTCCAAACTCAGGTATGCATACTGTCGTCCCTGACCTAACTCAGGTAGAACCATTCGCATACTTGTATGCAAACTTGGTTTCCGGACCTGAATCATACTACAACAGTTTGCATACTGGTATGCATACTGTGCTATATCCAGACAAAGGTTAATTGTTCTAAACTCACATTTCAATCATTGAAACATCCTTAGAAGACGACAATAGCTGTCTCACACAACTATTAGCTTATAAGTAATTTTCAAGTGATCGAATGATCAATACGAAACATTCCGAGTCGACATCAAATGATTGTCTCGCACAAACCATGTAAGGTGTTTCAAGGCAATTTTCATATGATCATCTTTTGACTTATTATTTAGTTTCAAACAAATAAATTGTTTCCAACTAAACTTGTCAAGAATAATGATGAACGTAGCTAAAGCAAAAAGCTTGCAACACATATTTCGAGAAATATATAACTGAGTTAAACTCAACTCGAAATATCAAATGTGTATAATATGAAAGTCTATATAGCTATACGACTTAGTCTCAATAGGAGATAAAATAGAATAAACTTCTGAGTGATAGATAAGTTTTAGTCTCCACATACCTTTTGTTGATGAAGTTCCTCCAAGCTCTCCTCAGTAGATCTTCGTCTTCAATCGATGAACGCCGTGAAGTCTAAAGCTCAACTACACATTCTATCCTAATCCGAGACATAACTATAAGTAGACTAGAAATCAAGACTTATAGTTTTGATCACCTAAACTTGACAAACAAGCTTAAGATAGCAACGCTTGCTAGTTCGACCGAGCAGTGCTCTAACATAGTTAAGTGCTAAACTAATATTAGATATTTTCTAATGAGAGATTTCAGAATTACAGGTTGGATATTAGTTGGAAATAGGTTAAAACGCTAGGGGTACCAAAATGCACCACCAACTTTTTCTTAGGCAGTCTATATGGACAAACTCAACACAACTCCTAGAGTAAAAACTCAATCAAGGAAAGTTCCTAGAGTTATCTCTCTCTATCTCTCTCTCTCCCTCTCTCTCTCTCTCTCTCTTGTTGTTAGAACATTTACAGAATTGAATCTGTGAACCTAACTACAAAGAGAGTTCTTGGACGGTACCAAAGACTAATGTCCAAAGATCAATCAAGTCTTATCCAACAAACTAGGTCGGACGTATCTACTTTGATTGATCAACGCACAACTTGTGATATTTCAATTATAAAGATAAACAATATAATGCAGAAAAAGAAATAACACAAACAACAGAAATTTTGTTAAATAGGAAACCGCAAATGCAGAAAAATCCCCGGGACCTAGTCCAGAATTAACACCAAACTGTATTAAGCCGCTACAGACACTAGCCTACTACCAATTAACTACGGTCTGGAATGTAGTTGATCCCTAATTCAGTCTCCCACTGATTCAGGTACAGTCGCACTTCTTGCGCCTCTTGAATCCCAGCACATGAGAATTTCGTTGGCAGCCCCGAGCATTGGTTCCCTTGTGCTCTAGTAATTCTTGTTTGAGACGAAAAGAACCTTCTATCTTTCTACACTTCAAGTTAGTCAATTCTAATGTCGACGAGCAATGAATTAAGCTCATATTTCTTTGTTTCATGTCGCACGACTCCAAAGCACCTATAAAATGCAAAACAAGCATAATACCCGAAAATAGTAAAGAAAAGTATTCGAAATTGATATTCAAATAATGTATTTTAAGCTCCTATCAACAACAACTTGTTGAATTGTTTCCTTATATAATACCATGCAATGATTGGGTCATCACAAGTAATAGTCGAGTGAAGCAATGCTCAATATTTGTTTCCTAATTGGTATAAAGATTAAAAGTAACATGAGCTCTGTAGGAATCAAGAGCTAATAACACTTTGTTAAAATCCTACATAATCTATGCAAATGATTATTGTACGGGAACTCACAGTGAGAATGGGAATGCATCTACAAATTGCCTCTAATGAATATAAAAGAAATCATATTTTAGAGAAAATAATGAGCCAATTAGTCTAATGAACTGTAAATCACTAATACTTGGATAACTGAATCCATATCGTCACTGACAATGTAATGTCGGAGATTGACTAATTCAGGTTTTGACATAACCATAAAGACGCTTTGGTTGTGACATGATTTTATATTTTGAAATAACTTAAATAGACATCCCTTTATTCGAGTAAACGAGAAATGAGAATTACAAAGTTGAAATAATGCAAAGTGATGTTATCACTCAGAATCAATGCTTTCTAAAGTACTCGAAACACCCCCCCCCCCCCCCCCTCACATAATGCTTTTAAAGTAGTAAAACTTGTCACTCAGTTTACAATGTCTTTCTTTAGTAAACGTAGATTGAGACCATCCTAAGATGCAAATGATAAGAAACCTATTTTTTCAAAATAAATATGGTGATATTTGTAAACATATGCATGCAGAATGCGGACCATTTAAGTGACTTATGACTCTGGTGGATGATTCAAATTATTGAATTAGTTGTTTTTCATAAGAAATGATGCATTTTTGAAACAATCATACCACACAATTTAAGGGCTCACCACCCTTGTTAATGCTAGAGTGTTTACATCAAAAGAACTTGATGATTATTGCATGTTTATTTGGATTTGTGTAAAGCATCCTGTTAAAGCATTGCTTGGTCGAACTCACAAGTGTTGCTATCTCAAGCTTGTTAAAAAAATTAGTTGATCAAAACTATATATTGATTTGTAGCCTACATTTAGTCAAGTCTCGGATTAGGATAGAAGTATGTAGTTGAGTACCAGACATCATTGCGTTCTACCATTTGATGGCAAAGATCAACCGAAGCTTTTGGAGAACTTCATCAACAAAAGGTAAGGGAAGACTGAACCACCTATTTCTCAAGTTTTCACCTTTCTATCTATGCTACAATGTCGCATGACTAAATGGGTACATGCATAACATAAATTTTGTGACAAGTTTATCTTGTTAATCATTCTCAAAATATGTTGACTAAGCTTAAAAACATTTGTTCATACTTGATGAATTTGGTTAAGAACAATCTATTGTTTATGACCTAAATTATGATTCAAGATTTAATCATTTGAAAATAGCCTGGAGCGGTGATATGTGTCATTGATGTTATTCGGGAATGTTTTGAATTGATTATTAGAGACATATAAAACTACTGTAAATCTGGATACAGGATAGTATGCATACCAGTTCATATACTGGGACAACTGTTATAGGTCCAGAGCCACAGTACATGTACCCAGTACACGTACCAGCGTAGTTATAGTTTGGCAGCGACTTTTGGTAAGCATACCCGGTATGCACATCTTAAAAAGTCTGTTGACTCGTGAACCATGATGGTACGCATACCTAGTATGCAAACCGAAAAAGATCTGTAACTCCTGAACCAGGATGGTACGCATACCCAGTATACAAACCGGAAAAGATCTGTTGACTCCTGAACCCGTCTTTGTCTTAAGGGTATACAAACCCATTACACATACTACGACAAAAATGCTCACGAACAGGAATACAGTACACTTACTTACCCTGTCGAATATTTTCAGATGCATCAGAATTATTTCTATGAGATAATCGGCATTTGAACAACTCTTTAAAAACACTATCTAGACATATTTGATCACATTATAACCTATGGTTGTGACTCAAGATTAAAGTCTTCAAGTGTTATATGAAAATGGTTAAGCTTACAATTTTTCTGGCTAGTTTCGGCTAACCTTTCATGAACAAGTCATTGTACACGATTTGGTTACGGTTCATCCTAACTAGAGTGTATATTATGTTATGTTAATCTCAAGTTAAGTTTTTCATCTGACAAGAAGCATGCGCTTGGATCCACAAGATCTAATCATGTTGTTAGTTCTAAATAAATAATAAATGTGTGTTCAATAAATCGACCGCTGGTTCCCTTGTATATGCCAGACGAGTTGATCTAGAATTAGGATTATCGACCACTGGTCCCCTTGTATATGCCAGTTGTGTTGATATTAGTCAGACCAGTATTTCAGTCCATTAGGATAGGTTCATTTTGGCAGTGGCCTCCAGACAGATATGAGAAACACCGTTCACCTAGTCAACATCAAAACCATCTATGTTTTTCTATATCCATCTCTTAATCTATCCATGTGATTTGTTGACTCCGGATATTGATGTCCATAGTGAAACTATCTGAGTAGAGCTCTGTCACTTATATATGAATTTTAGTATGTTTGAGTGCAAACTCGTGTACAACAATTGGAATTTCGCATCAGGGTACTTCCTCCCATAATCAATAAGTATGCCAACCAAGGAGGTTCTTTAGTGCCATTCCAAGGTTCTGCGTAGATAGCTAGGGTCTGGAGTAAAGGTTTTGTGGGTACACCTCTGGTAAACCCTCCCGGGACTATAACTCGGCCACTAGGGCCACCTAGGGGTTCAAAGGCTTGTTGCACACGCTAAGTGCAATCGCGATGCCTGCGACAGTGAGTTATGATTTTATTTTTGATTTGCTCGGGACTAGCAAATAATAAGTTTGGGGGTATTTGATAGACGCATTTATGTGTCTATTTTCATCTCTATTGTGTATATTGTTAGTACCCATTTTTGTACTTATTATGGTGTTTTATGTGTTTGTAGGTATTTTTGGGGAATAAACATTTTTGGAAAAATCGGCTCGAAAAGTTTTCTAAAGGAACCCAAGGGACATTTGTTATTCGGAATCCAGCAGCGGATAAGGGGCACCCCCTTCTCCTTCACGTTCAAAAACAAAAAAAGGTGGGAAAATTATGTTTATCCATGGCAGATTTTCAATCAGATTTTTGGAGTCATTTCAAAGAGACTAAAGGGATGGAATTGATTGGGATCATTCCTAGGACTCATATAAACGTGGTATGGTCTTTGGTTTCGACCAGAATTGGCTAGAATTCAAGTGTAGAGCAAAACATGCGTGATATTCCCGTAAGATATTTTCAGAATTTTTGGTAATTTTGGGAAGTTTTCTTGTGGCTTATGCGTTCCTAACTTATTATGGGACGTGAAGGAATGCTCTTGGTGTGTGCAGCACGAGATTAGACGCGTAATTAATCAAAAAAATGGAAATTATTCTTTTCCATGCATGGGAGTAAATGAGAATTATTTTGTGTAATTGACGCGCGATTTTTAAGATTTTGGTGTATAAATAGAGTCACAAGGTTTCATAGAAGGGGTGTCGAGAGTTTGGGGTCTAGAGGAGAGCTCAGGAGGCGTGAATCAAGAGTTTTCAGAACTCTGTTGGTTCTGCTGCTGCTGCTCGTGAAGAACAGGGAAACAACGACGGTTTCTACAACTGGTTGTAACAGTTTCTTCAACTGGTTTGCAACATTTATCTTCGTTGTAACAGTTTCTTCAACTAGTTTGCCACATTTGTCTTCATTGTAACATTTTCTTCATCCTCTTCTGCAACCTTTATCTTCAGATTTGTAACGATTATCTTCATCATAACAGTTGAGAGTTGAAACAGTCGGTCTGTAACGCACCTGTGCTGTTGCAGATTTCCTGTTTCATTATTTTCTCTTCTTGTAAACACTTTTTGAGCCATGAATACATATTTTGAGTGTGTTTTCGACATGATGAGTTAAACCCCAACACTAGGACGAAAGAGGAGGCTGAACTTCATACATGGTAAATTTATTTTTATTCTTTTTATGACTTTTGCATTAAAATTAATTGAAATATGATTTGATTAAATTGGTTGTCATTTGATTAGATGGGTCATGCTTAGCTCAGGTGATTTGATGTCCCATGCTTAACATTTACAATCAATGTTTTGAGAATCTACCTTGGCAAAAAATAGAGTCCATGTTTATATTTCTTGAGCTAAAATTGTTGAGAATAAATAAGTGAACCTTATGTTATGAAGATTGGTTAAATCCTTAGTCCCAGTACCTCTCGCCCATTGTTAAATATCTTTGTATATATTTATTTAGTATTTTTAAAAACTTTAATCTCTACAAATCCGAGTGAACGACAACCTCATTTCTTACCACTATCTAAAATCACATCAATGAGCAGGCATACAAGCATGTTTGGAGTATTCACTTACAGTTGATCGCTATTTGCTCTCTTTTTTCCTAAAGATTTGAAGTTGTAGCAGCTGGTGACCTACAACTTCAGCTTCAACTACACTGTCGCTAATTGCACATTTCTCATATTGCTGCCATCTTTTCGCTCTGCTACTGTCTTCCACCGATGCTAAGAAGGGAGATATAAGGATGTCGTGGACATTGTTATACAAGTGATAGTTGGCATGATCGATGATGAGAAAAGATGGGACATAAAGTCCCAAGTTACTTCAACTCTAACTTCGTCATGTAGGGTTATATTTTCCAAATAACTATCGTGCTTCTACTAAGATCTGAAGGTTGCTACTAAAACCCATTACCTCCAACACCGTTTACAAGAAGATGATAGTATCATCAATCCTATCTGAGTGTCGATATGAAGGAGAGTAGGTATAGTTACTCCTACCTGCTGGATAATGTTGTTGTCTTATAAGAGGTTAACAAGTGATGCCCTGTAATAGCAAACTCTCTCCATCGAGGCTTATCAACATTTATGTGGATTTAAATTCAAGAAATAAACTAATATTACTTACCTGAACACTAATGATGGTCGTCCAGTTAAGGATGCTCAAGTTGTAGTTGGATGAGATGCAATGATGTCGAGGAAAGGGAGGAGCACGCCTGCTCCCGGTGATGACAAAAGCTATTATTAGTGGATGCTTGCCTGTTATTACAAGTCAGGCTAGTGAAGCGCAAAGATTGTGCGTTACAGCATAGCAGGCCTAGTTAGTATTCATCCAGGATGGTGCTACACTGCATAGACCATAAAGCGCTACGATGGCGGGACCATGTAGGGCCAGTGAAGCTCCAAGGAGGCGCAGAGTCAGTGGCCAAGTAATGAAACTTATTAAGCGACACAATAATGCTTCATTGAGGAAGACAAGGTAGGCCAAGTTT
This sequence comes from Papaver atlanticum, assembly GCA_023531105.1. Taxonomy (NCBI): domain Eukaryota; kingdom Viridiplantae; phylum Streptophyta; class Magnoliopsida; order Ranunculales; family Papaveraceae; genus Papaver; species Papaver atlanticum. The sequence goes on along the minus strand of JAJJMB010008919.1, from coordinate 1,024,921 downwards.
ACAAATGCAACATACGATGTTGCCATTGATGCATATTTAGGGAATGAGTTGGCCCAAACTCAAGGATGATGCAAAAGTGTAGAATAGACCAAGAGTTGGCCTATGCATTATGTTAGAGCATAGCTCGTTTGAACTCACCAAACGTTGGTATGTCAAGTTTGGTTGTCATATTTTAGTATCAAAACTCATCTTGAGTCGCTTGATTAAAATACTAGAGTCAACTTCGTTTTGGTTAGACTAGAAAGTCTAGGAATGTTGAGATATACAAGTATTACTCTGAAGACCTGAAGAATGTGAAGAAGTAACGAACTACAATGACGACATCATCCTTCCACTTGAGGTTAGTAATATTGACTTGAACTGTATCATTCCTAACGTATCTTTCAAGTCGTGCTATATTAAAAACATAACTGCAAAGCTGTATATACTGTACATATTGTATATAATACTCTAGTGATGTGACATGATCATAATAGTATGATCATAGTATTAAGGAATTAGACTACGAAGTTGCTTGTACCCAAAATTACTTCCAGGAACTAAACACAATTGATTGGTGTTGATAATGCGATATTAGGGCTTGAAAACGATAAATAAAGAGAGGAGACAAAGAATTTAACGTGGTTCGGTAAGTTTTGCATACATCCACGGAGGAATCCCATAGGGGAGATATTGTATTGATATGAGGTTTAAAATAATTGTGTGGTAGCTAACCTAGGATTCCATATCTCTTTGGGTTTAGGATACATGTATTTATATAGTTTATGTAACCCTAATTCCGGAGTACTCTTCCTTCACGGGCTAAACGGGCTTGATTAATGGGACTTCCATCACTTTATTGACGGTACAAACATCGCCCCCTCTTAACCTCCAACTTGTTGGTGGTTAAGAAGTTTGTTTTTCCTTCTGCGTCGACCGTTGATGATGTAACTTTTCCCCAAGCCTGAGTAGGGATATTACAAAGACGCCCCCAACTGTAATTACCTGTAAAAAAATTGCTCACGTGCTAGGCGAGACTTTTTGCCACGTGGTGGACTTGTAATGCTCGAGAGCTAGTCGAGACTTGAGTGGGATGTAGTGTGCTTGCGGTTGGGGAAAGGCTTTTTGCTCACAACGTAACAAGGCTATAGCGCTCGCTTCTCGGGCAGGCTGGCTGTATTGCTTGTGTTGAGTACGAACGTTTGGATCAATATCGAGCATTGGGCTCGTGGTCAAGACGAGACTTTGTGTTTGCAAAGGTGCAAGTCTTTCATACTCGCGTGCAATGCGAGATTTTATGCTTGCGACAAGAGCAAGACTTATGTGCTCACGTGCAAGGTGAGGCTTTAGGTGCTTGCGATGTGATGCAAGGCTAAACATTGAAGGGTCTAAGCAATCCTTATCTCGAACTCGTGCATGTCGCTATCCAAGAACCTCGAACTCGATCGTGTCGCTATCCACGAACCTCGAACTCGATCATGTTGCTGCTCCAAGTGCACATAAAAGTTTCTTGAACACAGGAAATTTTGCTTCCATGCTCACAAACATGCACATAAAAGTTGAATACCAAATCTTCTTCTTCGTTATCAATACACAAAACCCATCTCCAATTAACTGATTTCATACCCAATTCCACATAATTACTCAATCAATTTCATTACTCAGGAACCCTAATCTTCTTCTCACGATTTACAAACTCATCTTCTTCTCCTTCATGATTCATAACAACAACATCTTCATCTGAACAACCTCATCACCTAATCATCCTAACTCAATCCTCAAATTTTGCTCTCAAATCACCACAAAAACCAGAGAAGAAGAAAGAGAAGAAAAAAATAGAAAAAAAGATGAGAATGATTCGAGTTCTTCTCGACACTGATAGATAAGGACCGAGTTCTACTTCGAAACCCGATCAAAACGATACGGGCTGCCAAAAAAGTTAACTATATTCTTGATAACCAAGGTGCCCTGAATAAAACAATTGGTTGCCTTAATAGCGCTAAATGCAAATTGACTATTTTTCCCTTCTCACAACTTGGATGATTTCTTCTTCGCTCGGTGTCCGAATGACGCGTTCGAGTAGTCCATTTCGCATAACTTTTCAAGATGTATCCAATGGTACTAGTTTCGCATCTAAATTATTGTTAGATTAATTCTATTAATTAACGTTCATATCTTATTAATCGAGTTATTAACGGCTAACTGGTCTCTTGATCATCTCTAGATCGTCTCTTGACCGGTCTAATAGCGTTGACGAGCTTGAGGATCCTTACATTCTCCACACCTTGTAACATTTTCGTCCTCAAAAATCGAACCATCCTTCTGAATCTTCAAAACTCCCCACCTTATAGAGAGATACTATCTCTCGCCTAAATGTAAGTAATGCTCATTCTTACAAACGTACGATTTCAAATTCATCTAAGATGACTTTGAACATTCAAGAATATTTACAGAGGATTTTACTACTATTGTTGAGTTTGCGTATTTTATTTATTATTTTTTTGATTATTAATTATTAATTATTAAAAATATTATAATTATACATTAGGCGCAGGTAGCCGAACAACAAGCTGGGCTCCTTTGCCTTTATTTATTTTATTTTAATTATTTTTAACTATATTTAATAGATCCAAATTTTGTCTCTATCAGAATCTGCATTATAGTTTAAGAGTCCAGGACTCTTATCAATAGTGTGAACTATAGTTGTGTCTATTACTGATATGTGTCAGTTATTAAGTTATAACTAAAATATAGATACTTTATTGTGTTAACTAATTCAGTATTATCATTCTATTTATTTGTTTGAAATAATCCATCGGACTATTTGTTCTAATTTAATATAGAAATTCAACTTTTTTTTAATAATAATAATAATTTTTATAGCTAATAGATTCTAATTATGATTTACTATATACGATATCATGTATCCTAAGAATAGAGATTTAATGTGGTATGAAAATTTATATTATTATCTAAATAGTTTTACATGACAAATATTGAATATTACATAATAAGAAATTAATCTTCAATAGACTCGTACAAAACTCTGGTTGGTAGCCTAGCAACAAGCTAAGCACCAACACCTTTTTGAATAGCAACACCTAATCTATAGAAAAGAAATTTACCTACACCACTACTAGCATCATTACTAACTAGACAATTCCTCAATCTCTTAAAAAAACACAAAGTATCATCGCCAAGCTCTCTCAACGTGGAAAAGGCTAGAACACCCAAACCATAACCATGAGAAATGATAGAGCACACAAAGTATCTAATATCCATTACTACTTCTATTTTTGCAGTTGTATCGATTCTTACAATGTCTACTCAAACTGTTTTCAAGATCAAATTGTGTCTTATTATTCCCCTTAAGAATTACTAAAACAAAGGAACCTAATTCTTACTATTTTAAAATAATTTTACTAGTATGCCAAGATAAAACAATTAACTATATTTAATTAATTGTTATTTAAATTATTCCAAATTTAATTCTAATAAGTATACGTAAATTTAGAAATTTGATTGTAGATTTAACTAATAGATTTAATCTTGCTACTTAATTCTTATTGTTTGAAAATATTTTTATCAACACACCAAGATAGATTATCTATGTTTTATAGCAACTTGTTTTAGATTTTACCATATACATTACATGATGTCATTGTTGAATATTTGTCTCAATTCTCTAAACATATTTATCTGTGGTTGTTTTGTTGAATATGTGTACTTTAAACAATTTCTAAATATATTTAAATATTACGGTATTAGTTATGGATCTCTTAACTATCTTCCTTAATCGTAATATTAATGAGATTTTAATTACGTTAAATTTAATATGACAAAAATTAATACGCGCTAATAATATTTCTTTTATTATGATTATTTCCATTATTATTACTGTTATTGTTATTATCATTGATGATCTACCAGTGATTCTAACTACTCTTACGATTTTATTAAACCAAAACAATCATGTTATTCATATATCTAAAGCATAATTTAATATAGCAACGCATAATTCCATTTCATTAATGAGGTGCAATCTATTATCAGAAGTTTATCTAATATAACAATAGACAAGTTTACAGATAATTAAATTATCCACTATGATCAGAACTTGAAGCTGTAACTATCTACTTTGTTGTTTGTTACTATATTCTATCAAGATAGAGCCTTTGCGAATTAAACGACTTCTACAAATCTTTGGTTCTAGATTCCATCATATTGATATAAATTCTAACGGGTAAGTAACTTTAAGTTCCTCACACTATCCTTTGATTTCAACAGACTGTTAGCTCGTCGTATATGCAAAGGTACTCAAAAAGTTTCTAGATAAGTTTTCAGAATTTCTCAAAATCATTGACCTCACTATTTCTCCAGTGTCAAATCGACCATGTGTTAATAGTTTCAAACTGATTATTCTCTAATGTCTATCAACTTCTAAACCATAATGTAATTGGTTTAACCTACAATTTTCACTTCATAATACTTATGCACAACAAGAAAACAATCAATTAACCAAGTAATTCTTTTAGTATTTAATAGCTTTTAGTGATTAAGATTTATCTCACAACTCAACTCAGTTCTAAACTAAACTAATACACTAACCGACACTAGCTATATCTATTATTTCCCATGTAAGATCTAATAGTGAGCTCTAATACCAACTTTGTAGCGCCCCAAAAATTAAGCTATTTATTAAACTAAGAGAAAAATTATATAATGAGGCATTAAGGATCTAAATCATATAATTAAACTTGAAACTAGAAATCTGATACAAAACTTAACCCAAAAACTAAACCCATCACTCGAGCAATTGTAAATGAAGAATCTCTCAAGTTATATAAATTCTTAATATATTTGTGATTACAAAAAGAATGTGCAGACCTAAAATAATTCTTATGATTCGCCATAACTCTAAATCTTTAAGCTAAGGAAACGAACATCTTCACGAGCACCATCTCTTCCGATAACTGAAAAACTGAAGTGGGAACAGGTGAGCACATCATCTCAAAAAGGGGGCTCCGTGGATACCTTTATAACATTCAAGTAATCACTAACATACTTCTCATCCCTTCTATAGAAAATAATTAAACAACTTTTACACACAACACGAAGCAGAAGATTACTCCAACTCACCTCCCCAGATATTGTGTCAATTACAATATCTACAAAAGATCCACCATTGGATGGATTTATGGAAATGAAATAGAGCAACCTAAGCATATGTTATCCTAACCTCGTCTCACTCAATAGAGAAGAAGATGATAGGAAAAACTCCAGTCTCAAATGACAACATGAATCCAGGTACCATATGATATTTTCGTGGAATGAGTACAATTCATAAATTCTGATGCCACCTTCTAAGTCTAGAATATAAGAAGGTTTGATTACTATGGCCTGACCCCGCACAGCAGGTTCACAAAGGGCCCAATCATTATTCGGAGAGTCGGAATATCCAAATAATGACCATATCCTCATCATGAACCTAGAATTTCTTCATAAGTCAAAGTCATAGTAACCCAGTCATACTACTAAGACTGAACAATCAAGCATAATATGCAAACGACCGATCTCCCCAGATAAAATATGAGTATATATATTGTAAGCCAGCGCTACCCAGACACCCGGAGGTATTGGATTCCTTACTCCTATAATTTGCATAAAATAGATATACTAATACTGACACGGAAAATACTATTGCAAATATTTTCCCGTGACTAATCTCAATACTATTGCGTGTCTTAATACACCTATATAAGATTGCGTGGCATTCCCACCTATAAGTGCTTAGCGAGGATCTGTGGGGAACACAGACAATCCTCGCTGGGAGACAAGACAATGCATATAAGCAACATACCCAAAAAATACACACAAACATGCTCACAAACAAACTGAAACACATCATTCTCGTAACTTAAAGAAAACTTAATGATTACACGGAGGTTACAAGAGTTCCCACCTGTTTTAAAGGCAAACCACTCCACTACAAGATTCTCAATCTACAATTTCTTATCCACGAACATCGCCATCATTGTCATCATCTTGAACGTGTAATTACCATCTGAATCAACATGACAATGATACATAAATGGTCTTTCAGAATCCCAGTCGATATCTTTTGCTCTATCTTTATCTTCGTTATAGAACTCCCTTATCTCTTCCTTTATTAAGTTCTCATTGATAATTCTATGTCCAAATTAGTTAACGGAAAGGGTAGCAAGAGTGGTCGGAAAACTGACCGGAATAGTCGACGGAAAAATATCTCAGGTGATCGGAAAGATCATCGGCCAACTAACAATCAAACGTAACGGTCAACAAAGTCAACTGACGGTAAACGTCAGTCAGAGTCTTAAAAAGCAGGGGTCTAATAACTATACCCAATATTTTGTTCGGTAATCTGTATGGACTAACTCCAATTCGGAGAGAATCAACTAGACAGTCAGACTCAATCAAGGAAAAATATCAAAGAGTTATATCTCTTTCTAAAATTAATCAGCGAATCAACATAATGGAATCAGTGAACTGATTGTTATGAGAATAACTTGAACGGTACCAAAGGCCAATGTTCAAGTGTTAATCAATTTAAATCAACAACCAAAGGTTGGATTTACCAATTGATTGAACTACGCAAAACCTGTGATATTTCAATTATATAAACAAATATAATGCAGAAAAGAAATAACACAGACACAATAAATATTGTTAACGAGGAAACCACAAATGCAGAAAACCCCGGGACCTAGTCCAGATTTGAACACCATACTGTATTAAGCCGCTACAGACACTTGCCTACTACAAGTTAACTTCGGACTGGAATGTAGTTGTGCCCTAACCAAGTCTCACACCGATTAAAGTACAATCGCATTCCTTACGTCTCTGAATCCTAGCAGGACTCTACGCACTTGATTCCCTTAGCTGATCTCACCCACAACTAAGAGTTGTTACGACCCAAAGTCGAAGACTTTATAAACAAATCTGTCTCACACAGATAAGTCTATTCTGATAGATAAATTTGTCTCCCACAGAAGTACCTATGAAGTTTTGTTCCGTCTTTTGATAAATCAAGGTGAACATGAACTTATTGATAATCCAGTCTTATATTCCAGAAGAACAACCTAGAAATATCAATCACCCCACAATAACTTAACTATATGGTAGTAGAACAAGTTATTGTGAAATCATAAAGAATGAGACGAAGAGCTTTGTGATTACTTTTTATATCTTGCCTATCAGAGATAAATCTCGAGAAAATCTTAGAGAAGATAGTACTCAATACGATATAACAAGTAAGATCATAACATGCAACTACAGAGAAAATAGTTGGGTTTGGCTTCAGAATCCCAATGAACTCTTTAAGTCTTTAACCTATAATGGTTTTAGGAAAAACCTAGGTTATAGGAGAAACGACTCTATCCGAAACTAGTATCACACAGAAGTGTGGGGATTGGGTTTTCCAGTTGCTTGAATTCTCCCTTATATAGTCTTGAAATCAAGGTTTGATAGCTTTGAAACAAAGCAATCAATATTCACCGTTAGATGAAAACTTGATTTAAGATTCAAGCTAAGTTTGCTTAAAACCAAAACAATATCTCTCCACCGTTAGATGGTCTTAGCTTGTTACACACAAATGAAATATACCTTCATTTAGATATGGGTAACCGTACCTAAACGTGTATATTGAGTTTGCTAAATAACAATTAACCGAAGTTAGCCATATGAACACTTTTGTATTAACCACATTCATCCAACACTTCTATATCAAATGATAATCAAATGAATCTAATTGTGTTACTCAAAGAGTTGTTCAATTGTTTATATTCTCATAGAAGTATACAAGACACAATTGAAACAAAATCGGATTTGATTCATGATTGTACAAAGTACTTATTCAAGAATCAATTCATGATCTATAAGCCACGGTTTGCAAAGATTACATTCCTTAATTTATTAATGTATTTGTTCATGAGTATGAAATCATACTTAACCGATTTAAGAACTTTAACCACTTAGTTTGCAAATGGGTACGCAAACTTAAGTTCCGGACTTTGGTCTTGTCCGACAGTTCGCAAACCGGTATGCATACTGTCGTCCCGGACCTAACTCAGGTAGAACCGTTCACATACTGATATGCATACTTGGTTCCCGGACTTTAACAGTTAAAACCTTTCGCATACTGGTATGCAAAGTTGGTTTCCGGACCTGAATCATACTACAACAGTTTGCATACTGGTATGCATACTGTGCTATATCCAGACAAATGTTAATTGTTCTACACTCCCATTTAAATCATTGAAACATCCTTAGAAGATGAAAATTGCTGTCTCACACAAACTATTAGCTTATAAGTAATTTTCAAGTGATCGAATGATCAATACGAAACATTTCGAGTCGACATCAAATGACTGTCTCACACAAATCATGTAAGATGTTTCGAGGCAATTTTCACATGATCATCTTTTGACTCATTATTTAGTTTCCAACAAATAAATTGTTTCCAACTAAACTCGTCAAGTATAATGATGAACGTATCTAAAGCAAAAATCTTCCAACACATATTTCGAGAAATATATAACCGAGTTAAACTCAGCTCGAAATATCAAATGTGTATAATGTAAAAATATATATAACTATACGACTTAGTCTCAATAGGAGATAGAATAGAATAGACTTCTGAGTGATAGATAAGTTTTAGTCTCCACATACCTTTTGTTGATGAAGTTCCTCCAAGCTCTCCTCAGTAGATCTTCGTCTTCAATTGATGCACGCCGTGAATTCTAAAGCTCAACTACACAGCATCAAAGTTTAATTGTATCACAACTTTGACAATAATACTATGGTGATATGTATCACTTCCCCTTAGTCAATACTTCATCTCACAATGAAAACCACTCCCCTTTACATAATGATCCGTAAACCATATGTATGTAGTGTGACCTACAAAATAATTCTCCCCCTTTTTGTCAATATAAATTTGCAAAGGTACGAAAACTAGCGGGATCATAATGAAATTCTCAAAGAGATTATTCATGACAAAAAGAGAACATATCAACTTGGTTTCGATGATTTCACATAGTCAAAACTTAGTGTATTCATCAAGGAGTTTATAAAGATACAAGATAACTCCTACAATATTCCACAGCCGCACTCCCCACAAAGATTTGGTAATTAAGCGCAAGTTCAATTAAGAACTCTCCCCCATAAAATTTCATTCCCGAAAGAACAACAAGAGCGACCTTACTTTTACAAGAAAAGAAGGATTTCTTTGGACATTAACAAATTACATAAAAATGAATTTGTATCCAGAAAACTCGAATAAATTAACCACAAAAAGACCTTAATTATTAATTTAATCCGAAATGCTCAACTTAAGAAAACTTACGGAGCCATACAGTACTTTCACATAAAAGTGGATTAGGGAAAGATCAATATTGCGGAATATTCAAAAGTTCATTCTATCTTTTATCAATATTTGCATAATGACATAATAGACTTAACTTTTGACATATATGAGATACTTATAGTTCACGGACGTAAACACACATATCCCATAATATTTTTGTAATATATAAAACCAATACAGATTAATACTGCAAAATCATCTTCCAAATAACTTAGAATTTAATTAAATAAATATAAAACATTACAAGATGAAAATCGTTGGCAATAGCTATGTGTAATCACAATAGTTGTTATTCCAAACCCTAGTTATCTTTCTTAAAACACAAAAATAAATTCTCATAAGAAGTTTCCTAGACATTAAGATTCCTTAAAAATTCTTTATCGTCCCCGAACTCCTTGTCGTCAACAGACATTGGAACATAAGGTTTGTGAAAAAAGGAGTCAATTCCAACAAACCTTTTTGACTGATGCCGAACCAAGGCCTTCTGAATTTCAAGAGTTCTTAGAACAATAGCCTTTATTTGCTGAATCTCCTTCCTAGTTTCCTTCAACTCTTCAAGAACACAAGAAAAAAATATGAAGATTTGAGGGGATAGCCCTGGGTTTCTTTATATTCTTCCCTTTTCTTTCAAAGTTGTAGAGGAAAGAGATTTATCTTTTTTTCTTCATGATTGATGGCTTAACAATCATATTAACATCTTTTCCATCAGAAGATATGATGCTTGGAGTCTCCATTCAAATATGGAATTGTGAGAGAAATACACAATTCAAGCTCTACAAGCAGTCTTGAATTGTGTAGGGTTACAGAACCTTTATATAGAGTAAATAGGAGTCACGTACAAACAACTCTCAACCCTATAAAATGTAGAATTGTCGATTTTAACCCTCTTTCAATGATCAAACAGGGAAAACCTTTTCAATACCAATTTAAGATATGAAAAGATCGACAGAATTCCAGAAAACAAAAAATAAAAAATAAACAAAATTTTCTTTTCCTAAAGCCCGATTTGTGCTTAACTCTTGTCTCTTTGAAATCAGGCACATGAGACAAGATGCACTTCACAACACAATTAGGCTGTGTTGGGGTGAACAATAATCTGTCCACCATACAATCCTTGTACGGAATTCATAATACCCTTTTTGATAGATTGTTTAGACCTTGTCCTTTTATGTAGAGGTCTATCTTTTTTTTTTAGAAATTAACTTCTTCGGAGATGAATTAAATTTACATACCTCAGATGTAGTCGACTTCTGAACAAGTTTGAGCTTGTTTGCTAATCGATTTGCTCTCCTTTGAAGTTTGTTGACATATCTTATTTTATGTTTGTACTTGAAACAATTAGAGAGTACATGACCTTTAAAGGTATGATAAGAACATTTCAATGTGGAGGACGGTTCAGGCACCATAGCAGAGCATGCTGCTAAACAAATTGAGGTACCTAAAACATGTGAGATAGAATTTTCAGTAGACAGGGTAAAATCCATTTTATCCTCCAAGGTGGTCGAAGAAGTTTCTCCAGGAAGAATATCAAGACTGATGTACGTATTGCTACAATTATCAAAAATAATATTTTCGCTAAGGAGTGCAACACTTGATTTTTCATCTTCATTTGAATCATAGTGATCAGACATTTCATCAAGAGTTGCAGCAAGACCTTAGTTTTCAGTGTATTTTCTACGATTTGGAGCAAAATGACCAAAACCTTTACACTTGAAGAACTGTGGCATATCCTCATCATCAGTGTCGACAGTGTCCCTGTTTTTAGCAGGGGCACGATCATGAGGTTTGACTGATGACCTGGGTTTATCTCTGATGAACCGTTTACTTCTCATCAAAAGAAGATCTCTAAACTGTCTTGTGATCAGCGAGACTGAGTTATCAAGATCTTCATCTGATGAATCAGTCTCAATAGGATCAACTATAGAGTTGCCAACACTCTTACTTTTATCAAGTAATTTAGTGTTCTTTTGTGCTTTGAAAGCAATATCCTTTCCAGATTTGGATGTATGCTCATGATCAAAGATCTTTAACTTCCCAACAAAAGTATTTCTGGAAAGTGTTTCAAGGTTATTTCCCTCAACGATGGCATGTTTCTTTGAATCGTATCTAGCTGGCAACGATCTGAGAATTTTCATCATAATGTCCTTTTCAGGAATAGTCTTACCTAATGCAAAAGAAGCATTAACAATTTCAGACACTTTGTGATTAAACTTATCAAATGAATGTTCGTCTGCCATACGAAGGTCTTCCCAATCAGAATTTAGGTTTTGAAGCCTAGCTTCCTTTTCAGAGGTATTCCCTTCAAATACGGTTTCTAAGATATCCCAAGATCCTTTAGACTTATTGCATGTGGTCACATGGTGCTGAAGATCTGGGGTAATGGCATGGATAATCGCATTTAAACCGTCAGAATTTCGCTTTACAGCGAGAATCTTGTCAGGTTCATATGCACCAATATCCATTGGAGCAGTAACACCTTCTACTGTAACCATAGGAGGATCATAGCCATTAACAACATTAACCCATGATTGAAAATCACGCGCTTGAAGATAGGCAGGCATAACAATTTTCCACAACAAGTAATTCGAGCCATTGAAGACTGGCGGTACGTTTATAGAGATATCACTTCTATCCATAGAGTCATATTGCTACAAACAAAAACTTATGAGGTCTTAGCGTGTTTTCCTGCTCTGATACCAATTGAAAAAGCGGGGGTCTAAATACCTCACCCAATATTTCGTTCGGCAATCTGTATGGAATAACTCCAATATAATTCCAAGAGAATTAATTAGACAGTCAGACTCAATCAAGGAAAGATATCCAAGAGTTATATCTCTTTCTCAAATCAATCAGCAAATCAACAGAATGGAATCCATGAACTGATTGGTATGAGAATAAATTGAACGGTACCAAAGACCAATATTAAGTGTCAATCAATTTCAATCAACAACCAAAGGTTGGATTTACCAATTGATTGAACTATGCACAAACTGTGATATTTCAATTATATAAACAAATGTAATGCAGAAAACAAATAACACAGACACTAAAAGTTTTGTTAACGAGGAAACCACAAATGCAGAAAAACCCCGGGACCTAGTCCAGATTTAAACACCACACTGTATTAAGCCACTACAGACACTAGCCTACAACAAATTAACTTCGGACTGGAATGTAGTTGATCCCTAACCAAGTCTCACACCTAGTCTACTTATAGCTAAGTCTCGGACTAGGATAGTAAGTGTAGTTGAGCTCTAGACTCCACGGCATTCATCATGCGAAGACGAAGAACTACTCAAGGAACTTGTGGAACTTCATCGACAAAAAGGTATGTGGAGACTTGAACTTATCTATCACTCAAAAGTCTATCTATTCTATCTCCTATTTTGAGACAAAAGTTGTATTGCTATATAGACTTCATTTATACACATGTGCTATTTCGAGCCGAGTTTAACTCACTTACCTATGCCTCGAAATATGTGTTGGTAAGCTTTCGCTTTGGCCAAGTTCATATTTACTCGTGACGAAAGTCATGTTAATCATTTCAATAACTTGAAAATCGCTTTGATGAAAAATAGTTTGTGAATAACAACTATATAACATCGTCTAAGAAAGTTTCAATGATTGAAATGAGAGTTTAGAACATGTAACCATCTTTAAATATAAACATAGTGTGTTCTCACATTTGTGTAAAAGTCCAGAACGGGGAACCCAAAGTATGCGTACCCGTACGCATACTGGCGGTTGTTGGAAATCCGAGTAAGTATGCGTACCCGTACGCATACTGGCGGAAAGTTCACGTCCGTGAACTTTTTCTGGAGTTTGAAATTAAAAAGCAAACTCGTCCGGTTACTTAAGTACGCGTACCTGTTCGCATACTTAGGTAGGTTACTTTCTAAAATCGGTTTGTTCATGAACTAAAACATTTATGAAATAAGGAATGCAATCTTTGCAAACTGTGGCTATAATGTTCATGAATTGATTCGAGTGAATCAAAATCGATTTTGCTTCAATTGTGTCTTGTATACTTCTATGAGATCTAAGCAATTGAACAACTCTCTAACTAGTTCATTTGAGTCACTTGAACTAGTTATGGTAAAGATGAATAAGGTTGAAATGAAAGTGCTCATATGGCTAACCATTGGTTAACTATTGTTGAACCAACTAAGTGTACATGTTTAGGTATGTGATAGACGCATTTATGTGTCTATTTTCATCTCTATTGTATATATTATTAGTACCCATTTTTATACTTATTATGGTGTTTTATATCTTTGTAGGTATTTTTAGAGAAATAAGCTCTTGCGACGAAATTGGCTCGTAAAGTGGTGCTTTACACCCCAGGATAGAGTACTAAAGGCACCCCAGAAATGCACCGGAAGCACCCCAGAAATACACCGGAGGAACCCCGAAAAAATGTTGAAAACACCCCAGAAAAAAGTGTTAAAGGCACCCACCAAAATTACTAAAGGCACCCTGAAAATGGATAAGGGCGCCCCAAGGCAGCCGAGCTGTTAAAGGCACCCGCGTTTTGGATTCAGGGCACTTCACCTTCATCGTTTGAAAGAATATTTTTGGCGGGAAAATAAACTCATTTCACTGTCAGATTTTCGATGGATTTTTGGACGTGATTTAGTGAGATTAAATCCCTGAAACTTAATGGGTAGACGTGATATGACTATAGAAAGCTGGTATGGGTGTTTTTTCCGATCAAATTTGGCTTAATAACGTGTTTCAATCCAAAACAGTGGACACAAGTTTTCACGGGTTCAAGTGAATTTGACACGAGTTTGAGGCGTGTAATGCATGAGTTTCGAGTGTGTTGCACTACAGAGATTCGTGAAGAAAATAAATAACGAAGGTTGACAGCTGAGAACGCGTGGAAGATCAAAAAATGGAAATTTTGGCCGTGGAGAATAATATTGATAAATGAAGATTATTTGGGAGATATGGCCGGATTAAAGGAGGATTAGGAGTATAAATAGAGTTCTACAGGTACAAGGAAGGGGTGTGGAGAGTTTGGGGAGCTGAGAAGAGCCAGAGAAGAAGAAATCACAAGTTGCAGAACTCTGTTTCTGCTGCTGCTGCTGTTGATAAACGCGAAGAACATTAGACGCAAGGTAACCGTCGTTCTTCAACAGTGACGGCGACAAAAGGATGAGGGTCGTAATGCGACAGTGTTTACAACACTTCATTTTTATCGTTCTCTGTAACAGCTCGGTTTGTAACAAACAGAAGTGTTACAAACCCGGTTTTTGTCAATTTTCTCCTATTTCATCATTTGTGAACCATTTTTGAGCATTAATAAAGATGAATTTTGAGCATATTTCCATGATAATGATGAGCTAATTCTCGCGTAACCAAGGCATGGAGGAAGCTATTGTTGCATGAATAATTGGTAATTATTTTACTTTTCTCTAATTTTGCAATTTATAATTCACTCAAATTACTGCTTTGCAGAATTTTAATTATTTGCATAATTTTTCCTAATTAGTTGTGATTCAATTAGATAGGTTATGCTTTGGTTAGATAATCTATGCTTAAGGGATACAATTAATGTTTGAGAATATGCTTGATAATTTGTGAATTAAGAAAAAGAGATTTTAAAAATAATTAGAGTTTTGGAATTTTTATCATCATTTATTCATGTGTAATAGTGGAATCTAGTGTCTTGGTTATTTTCACTCTAAAAATTAAATCCTTAGTCCCAGTACCTCTTGCACCAATTGTAATATTATTGTATATTTTTATTAATTTTAAAAAAACTCAAATCTTCACAAATCTGAACGAACCCATTCTTACCACTATCAAAATTCAATCAGTATGGTTACCCAAACCTAAATGAAGTTACACTTCATTGTTTATAACAAGCTAAGTTCGATCTAACGGTGAATATTGAATGCTTTGTTACAAAGGTAACTTAGATTGCAAACCCTGATTTGGAGACTATATAAAGGAGAACTCTAGCAACTAGGAAACCTAATCCCCACACCTCTTGTGTGATACTAGTTGCATAAACTAGAGTCGATTCTCCTTTAACCTTAGGTTTCTCTCGATACCCTGTAGGTTAACGATTTAAAGACTTCATTGGGATTGTGAAGCCAGACCCAACTATTTTCTTTGTAGTTGCGTGATCTGATCTTGCTGTTTCTATCGTATTAAGTGCAATCTTAAGATTGTCTTAAGATTTATATCTCCGATAGGCAAGATAGAAAAGTAGTCACAAACATCTTCGTCTCATCATTTGTGATTCCACAATATCTTGTTTCGCTAGTCGATTAAGATTATTGTGAGGTGATCGATAATTCTAGGATGTTCTTCGGGAATATAAGTCCGGGTTATCGATTGGTTCCAATTCACCTTGATTTATCAAAAGACGGAACAAAACTCGTAGGTATTTCTGTCAGAGACAGATTTATTTATTCCTGTAGACTTTTCTGTGTGAGACAGATTTGTTTATTAAAGTCTTCGACTTTGTGTCGTAGCAACTCTTAGTTGTGGGTGAGATCAGCTAAGGGAATCAAGTGCGTAGTATCCTGTTGGGATCAGAGAGGTAAGGAGCGCAACTGTACCTTGAATCAGTATGAGATTGATTGGGGTTCAACTACAGTCCAGACCGAAGTTAGTTTGTAGTAGGCTAGTGTCTGTAGCGGCTTAATACAGTGTGGTGTTCAAATCTGGACTAGGTCCCGGGGTTTTTCTGCATTTGCAATTTCCTCGTTAACAAAACTTCTGGTGTCTGTATTATTTCTATTCCGCGTTATATTTTGTTATATAATTGAATTATCACAGATTGTGCGTTGAATCGATCAATTGGTAAATCCAACCTTTGGTTGTTGATTGAAATTGATTGTTCCTTGAATATTGGTCTTTGGTACCGTTCAAGTTATTTCTATTGTATTCAATCAGGCTCGCAAATCCCTATTTGTTTGAGTATGGATTGAATCGAGATATTGACATATAACTCTTTAATATACTTTTATTAAGATTGAGTCTGACTGTCTAGTTGATTCTCTTAAAAGTATATTGGAGTTAGTCCATACAGATTTGCTAAGCGAAATAATTGGTGTGGTTGATATACCCCCGCTTTTTCAATTGGTATCAGAGATGGCAAACACGTTAAAGACCTCATTAGTTTGTGTTTGTAGCGATCAGACTCTATGGACAGTAGTACTATCTCTGACAACGCAACACCAGTTCAAAGTCACTTTGATTTGGATAAAAGTCTTGAGACTTCTAAGAAATCTCCTTTGTCCGCTCATTTGACTGAATCTGCGTTCAACTGGGAAAAATGTCTTTATGAACAGTTGGATGATCTTTCAGATGAGAGTGATTCAGAAGAAGGACAAAGTATTGATGAGGAAGTCTCTCAATACATCAAGCTCTTTGACCATGTTTTAAATGAAAAAAGGTCAACAGCTTGCTTGAGTAAATATCTGGCACCTCTCTGTCAAGAAAACAGAAAACTGAGAAAACTCTTTAAAGGTTATGATTGTGGATACAAACTCTTACAATCTACCGTTAAAGATCGAGAAGAAGATGTACGATCAAAAAGGTCTGAATGTGATAATCTTCTTCAAAAACTCTTTGTGTTGAAAGAAAGACTTGCAGAATCTGAAGCAAGATACGACTCTCAACAAAAATGTTTTAATGACAGAGAAATCAGTCTTCTTTCCAAGGAAAAACATTTGGAGACTGATCTTGCTGCTGCACTTGATAAGGTAAATTCACTGGAAGAGAATCTGAAAAGATTCAATTCTAGCTCTACAAAATTATCTTCTATGCTGGGAGCATGTAAAGAACATCGTGATACACGTGGTCTGGGCTATAAAGGAATAGACACTCCAAGTACTAGTAAGATCAATTTTGTCCGTGCTAATGATAAGTCTCCATGTGAAAAAACTTCTTTAGCAACCGATGTTCCTAGGAACAAGGATTGTCAACCTTTGAAATCAACTCACATGAGAACAGTCAAGAACAATTCCTTTAACTGCTATTATTGCGGAAACAAAGGACACCTTAAAAGGAAATGTCGTTTCCGACTCAGGAATGAAAAACTTCATAACATTCTTGTATGAATGTCTAAAAAAGTTATTAAACCTGTCTCTCATCTAGCTTGAATAAAAGGCATTATCTCCAATCAAGAAAAATATTGTGATGAGCCAATTCTTGATTTAGAGACAAAAAATGCCTACAATTGTAGAAGAAAGAACGTCAGATGGGCAACTGACTCTTTAAGTTTCTTTCTGAAGAGAAAAAGTCATAGGAGGAAGAAAAAAGGTTCAAGCTCTTTTTCTTACCCTAAAGAAGGCCTTGAATCCAAGGTGTCTGCTCCAGACTTCATTCATATCAATAATCGAGTCTCGGAGCTCAACACAAATATAAACAGACTCAAACGGAGCATTAAGAAGGCAAGGAAAGCAGCAGTCTCAGGTATCCCTTGTTCTCCTCTGTTTAAATCTCTTTCGACTAACCCTATTTATTTTTCTGAAAATCTTCATGATGAAAAGAGAGAAGAAGTCAATATTCGTGATGAGCAAAATGCTCATCAAAATACAACTTGACTGCTTAATATAGCATCCTCCTTGTAACTATGAGAGGATGCTCATAATTCTCAAGAAAATCTGCTGTCTTGAGAAAGTAGTTATTGTTATATTATTTTTTTCATTTTTTTCTCGTAATAATGATCATGGAACTGTTGAGCCTTGCTCCAGTACATCACATGGTGTATTATTTTGATCTTTCACTCTTGAGAATATTTCTTTGTTGATTTCCTTGAAAGATGTTTGTCTTCTTCCCATTGACCTATTAGTTGTTGTTAATCAACAATTACCTTATGTTCTTTTGAACTAAGGCTGTCAATTTGTCTAGAATATGTCTTTTAGTTTTATCAAGACTACTTCTAAATTTGGCTCCATTACGCTCTTGGTCTTGTACCAAGTTTGTAACCATAAATGCACGAACACCTGACCCGTATGGAACATATACGAGTAACCCTAGGGTTTCCTATGAAGCACTTATATATATATATATGTATGTATCATGCTCCTTTTTGATATATACACGTTCTGAAACGTCAAAAAGTTCTCTTGAATTTTTGGTGTGTGCACAATGGATGGATGAAACAAGGAAGACAAAGTTGAGAAGAACAAGGTTATCGAGTTTCACGAGAACCCTGTTTTCATAACCTGCTATCATGCTGTTGATCATGAAAACAAACTACCAGTTCAGATGTCATCACAACTGGTAGAAAATCTTCTTCGAGATATTGAGGTCGTACGTGAACAACTTGGAATTGCAACAAAGAATCTTGAATTTCTGAAAAACGAACTGAAGAAAGCAACTGATGAACTTGTTCATGTTCGCTCTCTGGTTGATGACCATGTCTAATGTTTTTCGAATTATGTTCTCTAAGAGTTGATATATTTTATCTAGGAAACTTCTTATGAGAATTTATTCTTGTGTTTTTAAGAAGGATAACTAGGGTTTGGAATAGCCATTATTGTGAGTACACATAGCTATTTCCAACGATTTTCATCTTGCAATGTTTTTATATTTATTTATTTAAATTCTAAAGTTTATTTTGAAGATGATTTTGCAGTATTAATCTTTATGGTTTCATATATTGCAACTTGTTATGGGATATGTGTGTTTGCGTCCATGAACTGTGATTGTCCCATACGTGGTCAAAATTTAAGTCTTTCATATGTCGATATGCAAGTATTGATAAAAGATTGAATGAACTTTTGACAAACAAAAGTTAAGCCTTTTATGTCATTATGCAAATATTGATGGAAGAAAGGATGAACTTTTGTTTACAAAGATTAAAGTCTATTATATGTCATTGTGCAAATAGTGATAAAAAATAGAATGAATCTTTGTTTATTCCGCAGTATTGATCTTCCCCGATCCATATTTTTTATGTAAATACTGTGCAGCTCCGTAAGTTCTCTTATGTGAGCATTTCCGATTAAATTAATCATGGGTTCTCTTGTGGTTAATTTAATTGAGATTTTTTTGATACAAATTCATATTCTTATGTGATTTGTTAATTTCCAAAGAAATCCTTCTTTTCTTGTGAAAGTAAGGCCGCTCTTGTTGTTCTCTCGGGAATGCCATTTTATGGGGGAGAGTTCTTAATTGAACTTGTGCTTAATTGCCAAATCTTTGTGGGGAGTGCGGCTGTGGAATATTATAGGGTTATCTTGTTTCTTTATAAACTCCTTGATGAATGCATTTAGTTTCGGCTAGATGATTGCATCTAAAAAGTTGATATGTGCTTTTCTTTTGGTCATGAAGTGTCTCTATGGAAATTTCATTAGGAACCCATTAATTTTCGTACCTTTGCCAATTTTATTGACAAAAAGGAGGGGAATTAATGTGTAGTTCACACTACAAATACATATGGTTTTCGGATCATTGTGTAAGGGGGAGTGGTTTTCATGTGAGATGGAGTATTGACTAAGGGGGAGTGATACATATCACCATAGTATTGTTGTCGAAGTTATGATACAATTGAACTTTGATGCTGTGTAATAATACTATGACACTGTATAACAATGATTGAGAGCTTTTGTTTTCTCATTGTTATGGCTACGGATCTTCAACAACGACGATGCTGAATTGAATATCTTTGGAATCATTGGAGTACTTGGAAGTGACGAAGATTTCGAGTAATGTTGAAGAACCAAGGAGATCAAGCATTTGGATGAGAAGCTACAAAGTTTATTTATTTTGTATTCCATATGTATTGATAGTTTTTTCACTAAAATTGACAAAGGGGGAGATTGTTAGAGCACTACTCGGTCGAACTCGTAAGCGTTGCTATCTCAAGCTTGTTTATCAAGTTTAGTTGCCAAAACTATAAGTCTTGATTTCTAGTCTAGTTATAGCTAAGTCTCGGACTAGGATAGTAAGTGTAGTTGAGCTCTAGACTCTACGGTGTTCATCATGCGAAGACAAAAAACTACTTAAAGAACTTGTGGAACTTCATCGACAAAAAGGTATGTGGAGACTTGAACTTATCTATCACTCAAAATCTATCTATTCTATCTCCTATTTTGAGACAAAAGTCGTATTGCTATATAGCCTTCATTTATACACATGTGTTATTTCGAGCCGAGTTTAACTCACTTATCTATGCCTCGAAATATGTGTTGGTAAGCTTTCGCTTTGGCTAAGTTCATCTTTACTCGTGACGAAAGTTATGTTAATCATTTCAATAACTTGAAAATCGCTTTGATGAAAAATAGTTTGTGAATAACAACTATATAACATCCTCTAAAAAAGTTTCAATGATTGAAATGAGAGTTTAGAACATGTAACCATCTTTGGATATAAACATAGTGTGTTCTCAGATTTGTGTAAAAGTCCAGAACTGGGAACCCAAAGTATGCGTACCCGTACACGTACTGGCAGTTGTTGGAAATCCGGGTAAGTATGCGTACCCGTACGCATACTAGCGGAAAGTTCACGTCCGTGAATTTCTGCAGGAGTTTGAAAGTAAAAAACAAACTCGTCCGGTTACTTAAGTACGCGTACCTGTTCGCATATTTAGGTAGGTTACTTTCTAAAATCGGTTTGTTCATGAACTAAAACTTTTATAAAATAAAGAATGCAATCTTTGAAAACCGTGGCTATAATGTTCATGAATTGATTCGAGTGAATCAAAATCGATTTTGCTTCAATTGTGTCTTGTATACTTCTATGAGATCGAAGCAATTGAACAACTCTCTAACTAGTTCATTTGAGTCACTTGAACTAGTTATGGTGAAGATGAATAAGGTTGATATGAAAGTGCTCATATGGCTAACCATTGGTTAACTATTGTTGAACCAACTAAGTGTACACGTTTAGGTACGGTTACCCAAACCTAAATGAAGTTACATTTCATTTGTGTATAACAAGCTAGTTCGATCTAACGGTTGAAAGATATTAGCTTAAATATAATCAGGTTTTCATCTAACGGTGAATATTGAATGCTTTGTTACCAAGGTAACTTAGATTGTAAACCCTGATTTGGAGACTATATAAAGGAGAACTCTAGCAACTGGGAAACCTAATCCCCACACCTCCTGTGTGATACTAGTTGCATAAACTAGAGTCGATTCTCCTTTAACCTTAGGTTTCTCTCGATACCCTGTAGGTTAACGACTTAAAGACTTCATTGGGATTGTGAAGCAAGACCCAACTATTTTCTCTATAATTGCGTGATCTGATCTTGTTGTTTCTATAGTATTAAGTGCAATCGTAAGATTGGCTTGAGATTTATATCTCCGATTGGCAAGATAGAAAAGTAGTCACAAACATCTTCGTCTTATCGTTTGTGATTCCATAATATCTTTTTTCGCTAGTCGATTAAGATTATTGTGAGGTGATCGATAATTCTAGGATGTTCTTCGGGAATATAAGTCGTAGGTATTTCTGTTGGAGACAGATTTATTTATTCCTGTAGACTTTTCTGTGTGAGACAGATTTGTTTATTAAAGTCTTCGACTTTGGTTCGTAGCAACTCTTAGTTGTGGGTGAGATCAGCTAAGGGAATCAAGTGCGTAGCATCCTGCTGGGATCAGAGACGTAAGGAGCGCAACTATACCTTGAATCAGTGTGAGATTGATTGGGGTTAAACTACAGTCCAGACCGAAGTTAGTTTGTAGTAGGCTAATGTCTATAGCGGCTTAATACAGTGTGGTGTTCAAATCTGGACTAGGTCCCGGGGTTTTTCTGCATTTGCAGTTTCCTCGTTAACAAAACTTCTGGTGTCTGTATTATTTCTATTTCGCATTATATTTTGTTATATAATTGAATTATCACAGGTTGTGCGTTGAATCGATTAATTGGTTAATCCAACCTTTGGTTGTTGATTGAAATTGATTGTTCCTTGAACATTGGTCTTTGGTACCGTTCAAGTTATTTCTCTTGTATTCAATCAGGCTCGCAAATCCCTATTTGTTTGAGTATGGATTGAATCGAGAAATTGAGATATAACTCTTTGATATACTTTTATTAAGATTGAGTCTGACTGTCTAGTTGATTCTTTTAATAGTATATTAGAGTTAATCCATACAGATTGCTAAGCGAAATATTGGGTGTGGTTGTTATACCCCCGCCTTTTCAACACCGATTAAGGTACAGTCGCGTTCCTTACGTCTCTAAATCCCAGCAGGACTCTCCTCACTAGATTCCCTTAGCTGATCTCACCCACAACTAAGAGTTGCTACGGCCCAAAGTCGAAGACTTTATAAACAAATCTGTCTCACACAGATAAGTTTATTCTGATAGACAAATCTGTATCCCAAAGAAGTACCTATGAAGTTTTGTCCCGTCTTTTGATAAATCAAGGTGAACATGAACTAATTGATAATCCGGTCTTATATTCCCGAAGAACAGCCTAGAAATATCAATCACCTCACAATAACTTAACTATATGGTAGTATAACAAGTTATTTTCGAATCACAAAGAATGAAACGAAGAGCTTTGTGATTACTTTTTATATCTTACCTATCGGAGATAAATCTCGAGCAAATCTTAGAGAAGATAGTACTCAATACGATAGAATAAGTAATATCATAACACGCAACTATAGAAAAAATAGTTGGGTCTGGATTTAGAATCCCAATGAAGTCTTTAAGTCGTTAACCTATAATGGTTTTAGGAAAAACCTAGGTTAAAGGAGAATCGACTCTAGCCGCAACTAGTATCACACAGAAGTGTGGGGATTATATATTGGGTTTTCCAGTTGCCAGAGTTCTCCCTTATATAGTCTAGAAATCAAGGTTTGATAGCTTTGAAACAAACAATCAATATTCACCATTAGATGAAAACCTGATTTAAGATTCAAGCTAAGTTTGCTTAAAACCAAAGCAATATCTCTCCACCGTTAGATGGTCTTAGCTTGTTACACACAAATGAAATACCTTCATTTAAATATGGGTAACCGTACCTAAACGTGTATATTGAGTGGCTCAATAATAGTTAACCGAAGTTAGCCATATGAACACTTTTGTATTAACCACATTCATCCAACACTTTTAGATCAAATGATAATCAAATGAATCTAATTGTGTTACTCATAAAGTTGTTCAATTGTTTATATTCTCATAGAAGTATACAAGACACAATTGAAACAAAATCGGATTTTATTCATGATTGTACAAAGTACTTATTCAAGAATCAATTCATGAACATTAAGCCACGGTTTGCAAAGATTGCATTCCTTAATTTATTAATGTATTTTTTCATGAGTATGAAATCATACTTAACCGATTTTAGAACTTTAACCACTTAGTTTGCAAACGGGTACGCAAACTTAAGTTCCAGACTTTGGTCTTGTCCGAAAGTTCGCAAACCGGTATGCATACATTCATCCCGGACCTAACTCAGGTAGAACCGTTCGCATACTGGTATGCATACTTGGTTCCCGGACTTTAACAGTTAAAACCGTTCGCATACTGGTATGCAAACTTGGTTTCCGGACCTGAATCATACTACAACAGTTTGCATACTGGTATGCATACTGTGCTATATCCAGACAAAGGTTAATTGTTCTAAACTCCCATTTCAATCATTGAGACATCCTTAGAAGACGACAATAGCTGTCTCACACAAACTATTAGCTTATAAGTAATTTTCAAGTGATAGAATGATCAATATGAAACATTCTGAGTCGACATCAAATGACTGTCTCACACAAATCATGTAAGATGTTTCAAGGCAATTTTCACATGATACAACAAATAAATTGTTTCCAACTAAACTCGTCAGGTATAATGATGAACGTAGCTAAAGCAAAAAGCTTCCAACATATATTTCGAGAAATATATAACCGAGTTAAACTCAGCTCGAAATATCAAATGTGTATAATGTAAAAGTCTATAAAGCTATACAACTTAGTCCCAATAAGAGATAGAATAGAATAGACTTCTGAGTGATAGATAAGTTTTAGTCTCCACATACCTTTTGTTGATGAAGTTCCTCTAAGTAGATCTTCGTCTTCAGTCGATGAACGTCGTGAAGTCTAAAGATCAACTACACATTTTATCCTAATCCGAGACATAGCTATAAGTAGACTAAAAATCAAGAATTATAGTTTTGATCACCTAAACTTGACAAACAAGCTTGAGATAGCAATGCTTGCGATTTCGATCGAGCAGTGCTCTAACAAAGTCAACAACCATGATTATCGGTCAAGGTAAATTCAACAAGTCAAGGGTCGGGTCAACGAGTTAAGTCAGGGTCAAACTCAGATGAATCAGCGAGTCAACAGATCCGACTCAGTTATATATCTGAGTCAGGGAAGACAGGAGAGTCAGGCAACTGACTAGGTTGATAAGCTTAGTGGCTGAGCCATTGCATAGGCAAAAACTCTATTGCGGCAACACAATATACTCTATTGAGCACAAGGCTTACCAAAATGCAGATTCATCTCACTCTCTCATGAGCCACATTTGGAGCAACTCCAACTCATCTTTAGTCTTTTAGATTAAACCAACACCACCATGATTCCTTCCTCATCAGACTTATAGTTAACTCCATGAACTATACTCAAAGCTACCTCCATCCATTCACATGTTCTCAGTACTTGTTGACCTTGAGTCTTTAACTTCATCTCACCCATGTTGAACCTCAATCTCAATTCAACACCAATACTACAAACTGTAATCTCCATTCCTAAATCCCAATTCAATTACTACATCTGCAATATAACACTACCATCCACACACCTTCATCCCAACTGTGATATCCTAGACCTATCATCCTCAGCTGCAACTTTACACAATCATCACCATTCCTTTACCAACGGACCTCCAATCTCTTCCCTGTATTATATAACATCACATAAGCTACATAACAACATCATCTCAACTGCCATACCAACACTTGCAGAACTAGCTCATGTCTCAACTTGCAATTCTATCAAAATCATCTCTATTAACTTTCTCTTTCTCTTCCAGAACTTCAAACACATTGTCACTTTACACAACACCACCTGGAATTGATCACTACCTGCACTTTAACAATTCTCACAGCAACAGCAACACTACCAGACTTCATTACTAGATTACTCCTTTAGCAGTTCCAATTGCTACAGATGTAGCTTCACATAATCTGTAGTTGCATCTCCTAAATATACATCTATCTCTGTCCATTCCAGACTCAACAATATTACCATCTGTAATACTAACTCACTATGCCATTCTACAAATCAGTTTACTCATACCATCTTCCCAATACTTTAAATTTCATTCACAGTCACACCACCTTCACCAAAACCATCTCCTCTGTTATTAACCAACCAAAACCCTAAATTACAGAAGTTAAATCACCCAACCCCATTCACGTGAATCCAATTTCATTCAGCATAGACCCAAATTCCATATCAACTAACCCTAATTTAGGATGAACCCTAATTTCCGATTCAATTTCTTACAACAACTGAAATTAAACCCAATACATCCAACTATACTTTAATTAAGAACAATCCTATCATTAATTACTCAATTATTCAATCAAATTCAAGAAATTTAATCTTCAAATTACTGAAACCCTAATTTACCTTTTCTTCATTGTGAATCGAAAGTCGAATACCAAATCTTCTTTTTTGTTCTCAATACACAAAACCCATCTCCAATTAACTGATTTCATACCCAATTTCACATAATTACTCAATCAATTTCATTACTCAGGAGCCCTAATCTTCTTCTCACGATTTACAACCTCATCTTCTTCTCCTTCATGATTCATAACAACAACATCTTCATCTGAACAACCTCATCACCTAATCATCCTAACTCAATCCTCAAATTTTGCTCTCAAATCGCCACAAAAACCAGAGAAGAAGAAAGAGAAGAAGAAAATAGAAAAGAAGATGAGAATAAGTCGAGTTCTTCTCAGCACTGATGGATAAGGACCGAGTTCTACTTCGACACCCGATCAAAACGATATGTGCTGCCAAAAAAGTTAACTATATTCTTGATAACCAAGGTGCCCTGAATAAAACAATTGGTTGCCTTAATAGCGCTAAATGCAAATTGACTATTTTGCCCTTCTCACAACTTGGATGATTTCTTCTTCGCCTGGTGTCCGAATGACGCGTTCGAGTAGTCCATTTTGCATAACTTTTCGAGATCTATCCAATGGAACTAGTTTTGTATCTAATTTATTGGTAGATTAATTTATATTAATTAACTTTCATATCTTATTAATCGAGCTATTAACGGCTAACTCGTCTCTTGATCATCTCTAGATCGTCTCTTGACCGGTCTAATAGCGTTGACGATCTTGAGGGTCCTAATAGAAAAGATGTCAACATACTTTGAACACAAGCAATAACTCTTATCATTTATTATTCAAAGATATTCCTTGGTACTCAAGGTGATCATGTGCCGAAATAAATTAAGAATCTTTTAATTAAGGTTTTTGATTTTATATGCTTTAATTACCAGCAATTGATGCATAGCTCTAGAGAATGAAAATTAGTAATGTACATTTACTAATTGGAGATTTTATATTGAGAGATTTCGGAAAATATTGGACCAACATTTATTGGAATTATGAAAACCGAATTTGGGCATTCATTGCATATCTTAAGAATATTTTTGGTTTTGGAAATTCCTTGGTGTCCAAACATCCTTGGTCTACAAATACCTAAGTTTGCATTTCTAGCAAATTATACTAAGAGCCAGGCAAACTTCATTTCTTGTTGTTTCCGGTGGAGCCGTCTATTCGGAGAGGAAAGTATCCTAATTAGGTGAAATCTCTTACGACCGCTCGTCTAAAGACTTCTGTGGGATCAAGATGCTCTACGAGTACCGTTGGTGGGAAACTAGATAATTGCAGTGTTATTAGTTTTTGATTTGATTTGATTGACTAACGGTTGTTGAAACTTTGATTGCACCTAGTTTTTATATGCTTGTGAATCTTCTCTTATGATATAAGATTCACTTAGACTAGATCAAAGTATCGACAGGATCTTTAGAACTATTGTTAGATCTAAAGATATCCTATGATAATCCATTGTTAACAGACTCTGTTCTGTGCATGATTGATCACAAGAGATTCAAGTGGTGTTGTGCAGGTATTTGAAGATAAAAGAAGATTTGAGGACGAAGAAGATTTCTTATTAGTTTTCGTATCTTGTGGATTTAGTGCATAAACCTTGATCGGCTGGGATCCAACTAGAATCGATTTATCTTTGATAGATCTGATTGATTAGTTGCGTGAGATCGACATTCTCTATATTTCTCTTTGAGATCTATATTGATTGAGTGCGAATCTATACTTGACTATTTCGGTAGTTAAAGTTAGATTGATCTAACCAGACAAAGGAGTTTATTAGATTAAACGGAATAGCCTTTGTCAACGACTCATCTATATCTTGTAGCAAGATTGATTAGAGTGGTTACCAAACAGATTCTTCCTTTGCTGTTTGGAATACGATCCAAAGGACTTGCTATTCACGTGCGTGACTCTAGAAGTTGAAGGCGCAAGGATACTAAGGGAACTAAGTAGCTAGGGGTAGTATGCTTGGTCTCAACTATACGAAATTGGTATTAGATTTTGTATAACGGCTTAATTATGAGAGTATTCAAAAATGGACTAGATCCCGGGTTTTTTTGCATTTGCAGTTTCCTCGTTAACAAAATCTTGATGTGTCTTTTACTTTAATTTTCGCATTATAATTGTTATTATAATTAAGTAAAATACACAAGTACGTTAACTCCGTAATACTTGATAGTGATCCTATACAGTTTTGTTATTACCGAACCTATTATCAAGTAACACACTTTGTTGTTGGATTATCTCGATCTTGTATCCATAGTCAATCACATAAGTTATCTTGTTGTTGAATTGTCTCGATCTCGTATCCATAGACAATCACACGATGTGTGAACCGAATTGTCATATTGTCTCAACTTTGTCCATAGACGATCACATTCGGTAGAGGACTTATAGGTTGAAACAAAAATATTGTGGTGTATTTGGGTACCCTAGTCTTTTCACATTAGTCTAAGGCTAGCCAAAGCTTGGACAGTGCAAACAAGCTAGTGATGCAAGAGTATGCATCACTATTGTCGATCAGTTGGCTAAGTAAAGCAAGAATAACACATATGAGTATATGGCGTATATTGGCATCAGTTGAAAAGAATATTGGCATGAATTTGGCGTATTATAGCTCATGTGGCGGTTATTGGCTTTACAAGCATGCCAAAGGTGTGAGGCAAAGGTAAACGGTTATAAAGTGAGTTTATAACCATATTAGAGTGTCCACAACCGTTTGGAATAGGTGTGGCATGAAGTGGTACAAATTAGAAGAAGCTAGTTAGTTATGCACACTTTAGGCGGTTACGGAAACTACCCCTTGGACACTTGGCTGTCCAAGGCTTGTGCAAACGGTTGCACACAAGTTTTAGCCTGATCCTAATAGTATATATAGTCTAGGAATCAATAATGTTGGTGTTGTTCGTTTGAGAGAAGAACCACTGATGTAGAGAGAGTTAGGCATTCACCAAAGAGGGTGAATGACCTGGTTAGTTCATGAGATAGACTATGTTATGTAATCTTCCTTTAGTGCAATAAAATGGGTTTGTTATAGTATATCTTTGTGTTCATTGTGTTGATGATTTGTAGGAGATTTTCGAATAAAATTGATGCATGGAAAACCTTTTATGCTTATGGGGGCATAAATAGTTAGAGAGGAAGAATAAAAACTTTCGTTGCGTATTGCCTTAAGAGTGAAGGCAGATGCATA
Source organism: Papaver atlanticum (assembly GCA_023531105.1). Lineage (NCBI taxonomy): Eukaryota > Viridiplantae > Streptophyta > Magnoliopsida > Ranunculales > Papaveraceae > Papaver > Papaver atlanticum. The sequence goes on along the minus strand of JAJJMB010008919.1, from coordinate 995,788 downwards.
CTTTGATACAAGTATGCAAGGCTGAGTACTTGTGGGTGAAGTTGATTCACTGAACCACAGATTATTGCTGGTCATGTCCCATGAAAATTTTAGGCCGTTAAATGGGCATGTGATAGCAGGTATCAAAACTGTGTTTGGGGACACAGTTCTTGATTTTTCTCTCTTTTACTCAAGTTGGTGTCATTTTGTTTATCGAATTCAGTGATGAATTATTTGGGTTTCATTAGTATGGAGACAAAAAGAAGTTGATCTTCTGTGGAAAGATCAATTGGAATGAACTTTGAAGCTTGAGGTAGCAACAGTCCATAAAAGTTTATGACAAAGGTGTCAAAATTCCTGCCCAAAGTGTAAGACGAACATGCGAGAATCATTGCAAACCGGGTTTTCAAGTGATTGCATGACAAAACTCAAGAGTATGCTGACTTATATGGTGCAAGTCATAATTTTAAAGTCTATGTTTCTCACAAGTATATGAAGATTATGCATTTGGAATGAATATCTTCGTAGTGTTATCAGTACCATGTACATTACAAGTGTTAATGGGAATTTTGGAGAAATTCCTGAACTCAAAGATATTGTTGGCCTTTGCAGTGGCAAAGAGAATTGAGAACCTGTCTATGCGATAGAATGGAAGGTGTCTCATTGTAGCCAGTTTGATGGAAGATTAAAATTATCTCTCTCGATGCATATCCCTTGGTGGTAATGCAAAGTCTGGTTGTGAACCAGCATTTTCGTGGCAATGTGATGCCATGGAAGAAGAATTGGATGGCCAATTCTTGTCTAGCATAAAGCTTAACAAAGAAAACACATAAACAACACCCAACACATGCAATTTATTATGCCCACTTGAAAATGCGGGGGTATAACAACCACACCCAATATTTCGTTCGGCAATCTGTATGGACTAAACTCTAATATAATTCCGAGAACACCAACTTAAAAGTGAGACTCAATCAAGAAATATATCAAAGAGCTTTATCTCTTTCTTAATACAATCAGCAAATCGAACAGATAGAAATCTGTGAGCCTGATTGAAGTAAGAATAACTTGGACGGTACCAAAGACCAATGCCCAAGTGTCAATCAAGTTCTATCTAACAAACAAGGTCGGATTTATCAACTATGATTGAACTACGCACAACCTATGATATTTTAATTATATAAACAAATATAATGAGGAAAATAAATAACACAGACACCAAATTTTTTGTTAACGAGGAAACCGAAAATGCAGAAAAACCCTGGGACCTAGTCCAGATTTGAACACCACACTGTATTAAGCCGCTACAGACTCTAGCCTACTACAATTTAACTTCGGACTGGAATGTAGTTGGCCCTAACCAAGTCTCACACAGATTAAGGTACAGTTGCGTTCCTTACGCCTCTAGAACCACGTCGGATTCTGCACACTTGATTCCCTTAGCTGATCTCACCGACAACTAAGAGTTGCTACGACCCAAAGTCGGAGACTTATAAACAAATCTGTCTCCTATAGATAAGTCTATTCTGATAGATAAACTTGTCTCCCATAGAAGTACCTACGAAGTTTTTGTTATGTCTTTTGATAAATCAAGGTAAATAGGAACCAATTGATAATCTGGTCTTATACTCCCGAAGAGTTGAAAGAAACAAGGATGGAGATACAACAAATAAAGGCTATTGTTCTAAGATCTCTTGAATTAAGAAGGCCTTGGTTCGGCATCAGTCAAGAAGGTTCGTTGGAATTGACTCCTTTCTTCATGAACCTTATGTTCCAATGTGTGTTGACGACAAGGAGTTCGGGGACAATAAAGAATTTTTCAAGAATCTTAATGTCTAGGAAACTTCTTATGAGAATTTGTTCGTATGTTTTAAGAAGGATAACTAGGGTTTGGAATAACAAATATTGTGATTACACATAGCTATTGCCAACGATTTTCATCTTGCAATGTTTTTAGATTTATTTATTTAAATTTTAAGTTATCTGGAAGATGATTTTGCAGTATTAATCTTTATGGGTTTTATATATTGCAAAAATATTTTATGTGATATGTTTGTGTTTACGTCTGTGAACTATGATTATCTCATATATGATCAAAAGTTAAGTCTATTGTGTCATTATGCAAATATTGATAGAAGATATGTTGGATTTACCAATTGATTGAACTATGCACAACCTGTGATATTTCAATTATATAAACAAATATAATGCGGAAAAGATATAACACAGACACCATATTTTAACACCACACTGCATTAAGCCGCTACAGACACTAACCTACTACAAGTTAACTTCGGACTGGAATGTAGTTGAGCCCTAACCAAGTCTCACACCGATTAAGGTACAGTCGCATTCCTTACGCCTCTGAATCCCAGCAGGACTCTACGCACTTGATTCCTTTAGCTGATCTCACCCACAACTAAGAGTTGCTACGACTCAAAGTCGAAGACTCTATAAACAAATCTGTCTCCCACAGAAAAGTCTATTCTGATAGATAAATCTCTCTCCCACAGAAATACCTATGAAGTTTTGTTCCTTCTTTTTATAAATCAGGGTGAACAGGAACCAATTGATAATCCGACCTTATATTCCCGAAGAACAACCTAGAAATATCAATCACCTCACAATAACATAACTATATAGTAGTAGGACAAGTTATTGTGGAATTACAAAGAATGAGACGAAGAGCTTCGTGATTACTTTTTATATCTTACCTATCGGAGATAAATCTCGAGCAAATCTAAGAGAATATAGTACTCAATACGATAGAACAAGTAAGACCAGAACACGCAACTACAGAGAAAATAGTTGGGTCTAGTTTCAGAATCATAATGAAGTCTTTAAGTCGTTAACCTGTAATGGTTTTAGGAAAAACCTAGGTTAAAGGAGAATCGACTCTAGTACGCAACTAGTATCACACAGGAGGTGTGGGGATTAGGTTTTCCAGTTGCAAGAGTTGTCCCTTATATAGTCTTCAAATCAGGATTTTATAGCTTTGAAACAAAGCAATCAATATTCACCGTTAGATGAAATCCTGATTTAAGATTCAAACTAAGTTTGCTTAAAACCAAGGCAATATCTCTCCACCGTTAGATGGTCTTAGCTTGTTACACACAAATGAAATATACCTTCATTTAGATATGGGTAACCGTACCTAAACATGTATATTGAGTTGGCTCAATAACAGTTAACCGAAGTTAGCCAAATGAACACTTTTGTATTAACCACATTCATCCAACACTTCTAGATCAAATGATAATCAAATGAATATAATTGTGCTACTCATAGAGTTGTTCAATTGTTTATATTCTCATAGAAGTATACAAGACACAATTGAAACAAAATCAGATTGATTCAAAAGAATAAATTCATGAACATTTAGCCACGGTTTGCAAAGATTGCATTCCTTAATATATAAATATATTTGTTCATGAGTATGAAATCATACTTAACCGATTTTAGAACTTAAACCAACTCATTTTGCAAATGGGAACGCAAACTAGAGTTCTGGACGTTGGTCACGTCCGACAGTTTGCAAACGGGTACGCATACTGTCGTTCCAGACCTAACTCAGGTGAAACCGTTCGCATACTGGTATGCAAACTTTGTTCCAGGACTTTGACAGTTAAAACCGTTCGCATACTGGTATGCAAACTTGGTTCCCGGACTCGAATCATACTACAACAGTTTGCATACTGATATGCATACTGTGCTATATCCAGACAATGGTTGTTTGTTCTAAACTCCCATTTCAATCATTGAAACATCCTTAGAAGACGACAATAGTTGTCTCACACAAATTATTATCTTATAAATAATTTTCAAGTGATCGAATGATCAATACGAAATATTCCAAGTCTACATCAAATGACTGTCTCACACAAATCATGTAAGATGTTTCAAGGCAATTTTCACATGATCATCTTTTGACACATTATTTAGTTTCCAACAAATAAATTATTTCCAACTAAACTCGTCAAGAATAATGATAAGCGTAGTTAATGCAAAAGCTTTCCAACACAAATTTCGAGAAAGATATAAGCGAGTTAAACTCAGCTCGAAATATCAAATGTGTATAATGTAAAAGTCTATATAGCTATACGACTTAGTCTCATTAAGAGATAGAATAAAATAGACTTCAGAGTGATTGATAAGTTTTAGTCTCCACATACCTTTTGTTGATGAAGTTCCTCCAAGCTCTCCTCAGTATATCTTTGTTTTCAATCGATGAACGCCGTGAATTCTAAAGATCAACTACACATTCTATCCTAGTCCGAGACATAGCTATAAGTAGACTAGAAATCAAGACTTATTGTTTTGATCACCTAAACTTGACAAACAAGCTTGAGATAGCAACGCTTACGAGTTCGACCGAGCAGTGCTCTAACAATTGTCGTATTCCAAGGATGTTTCAATGATTGAAATGGGAGTTTAGAACAATTAACCATGTCTGGAAACAACACGGTATGCATATATGCAAACTGTTTTGTAGTAATTCAGGTTCGGGAACCTTGTTTGCGTACCCAATATGCGAACAGTTTTAATTGTTAAGGTCTGGGAACCTTGTTTGCGTACCTAGTATGCGAACGGTTCTACCCGAGTTAGGTCCGGGACGGATGGTCGCGTACCTGGTATGTGAACGGCTGGGCAGACCAAGGTCCGGAGCTTTTGTTTGCGTACCTGGTTAGCGAACACAGTGGTTAAGTTCTAAAATCGGTTAAGTATGTTTCTCATACTCATGAACTAAAACATTTATGAATTATGGAATGCAATCTTTGCAAACCGTGGCTTAATGTTCATGAATTGAACAACTATATTTGATACACAATTAGATTCATTTGATTATCTTTCATGATTGATTGATCATCATATTTGAACTAGAGGTGTTAAATGAATGTGGTAAAGACAAAAGTGTTCATATGGCTAACTTTGGTTAACTGTTATTGAGCCAACTCAATATACACGTTTAGTTACGGTTACCCATATCTAAATGAAGGTATATTTCATTTGTTTGCAACAAGCTAAGACCATCTAACGGTGGAGATTGATTGATTATTTCAAAGCAGACTTATCTTGAATCTTAAATAATGATTTCATCTAACGGTGAATATTACATGCTTTGTTACTAAGCTATCTTAGCTTTGACCATAAGCAAACCCTGATTTAAAAGACTATATAAGGGAGAACTCTAGCAACTGGAAAACCTAATCCCGACACTTTCTTGTGTCCTAGTTGCAAACTAGAGTCGATTCTCCTTTAACCTAGATTTTTCCAAAACCCTATTAGGTTAACGACTTGAAGACTTCATTTGGGATTCGTGAAGCCTGGTCCAACAATTTTCTCTGTAGTTGCGTATTCTGATCTTACTTGTTCTATCGTATTGAGTACTATATTCTCTAAGGCTTGCTCGAGATTTATCTCCGATAGGTAAGATATAAAAACTAATCAGAAAGTTCTTCGTCTCAGACTTTGTGGTTCCACAGTAACTTGTTCCACTACCATATAGTTATGTTATTGTGAGGTGATTGATGTTTCTAGGCTGCTCTTCGGGAGTATAAGACTGGATTATCAATTGGTTCCTGTTCAACTTGATTTATCAAAAGACGGAACAAAACTTCATAGGTAATTCTGTGGGAGACAGATTTATCTATCAGAATAGACTTATCTGTGGGAGATAGATTTGTTTATAAGTCTTCGACTTTGGGTCATAGCAACTCTAAGTTGTCGGTGAGATCAGCTAAGGGAATCAAGTGCATAGAATCCGGAGTGGTTCAAGAGGCGTAAGAAACGCGACTGTACCTTAATCACTGTGAGACTTGGTTAGGGCTCAACTACATTCCAGTCCGAAGTTAACTTGTAGTAGGCTAGTGTCTATAGCGGCTTAATACAGTGTGGTGTTCAAATCTGGACTAGGTCCCGGGGTTTTTCTGCATTTGCGGTTTCCTCGTTAACAAAATTTTTGGTGTCTGTGTTATTTCTTTTATGTATTATATTTGTTTATATAATTGAAATATCACAGGTTGTGCGTAGTTCAATCAGTTGATAAACCCTACCTTGTTTGTTAGATATAACTTTATTGACACTTGGGCATTGGTCTTTGGTACCGTCCAAGTTATTTCTCATTTCAATCAGGATCATAGATTTCTATATGTTTGATTTGCTGATTGAATTGAAAAATAGAGATAAAGCTCTTTGATATGTCTCTTGATAGAGCTCGCTTTTGAGTTGGTTCTCTCGGAAATATATTATAGTTTATTCCATACAGATTGCCGAAGGAATTATTGGGTGTGGTTGTGATACCCCCGCTTTTTCATTACCCAAACATGTATACTCAGTTGGCTCAATAATAGTTAACCGAAGTTAGCCATATTAACACTTATAACTTAGCCATATTCATCTAACACTTCTAGATCTAATATGATGATCAATCAATCATGATAGATAATCTAACGAATCTAAATGTGTTTCAAGAGAGTTGTTCAAATGTTCATCATTCCATATAAATATATATATATATGTATATGAACCATTTGAAACAAAATCGGTATGGTTTGTAATTGTACAAAGTACTTATACAAGAAATAATTCATGAACATAATGCCACGGTTTGTAAAACTAGTTTACATTCCTTAATACATTAAAGTTCTGGGGACTTTAGTTCGCAAACGAACCTGAGTTCATGAGTATAAAAATCCATACTTGCCGATTTTAGAACTTGACCACTTCGTTCGCAAACAAGGTACGCGAACAACTGTTCCGGACATGGCCTTGTCTAGCCCGTTCACAAACAAGGTACGCGAACAACATCTCTGTACCTTTACAGGTAAACCAGTTCGCAAACAATAGTTCCGGTCTGAAATAGACTTACATAGTTAGTATACAAGGTATACACTATGCATTATATCCAGACATAGCAGTCGTTCTAAAATTCTGATTTAATCATTGAAACATCCTTGGAAGGCAACAATGGTAATCTTACACATACCACTAGCTTCAAGTAATTTTCAAGTGATTAATCGATCAATACGAAACTTCCCAAGTTGACATCAAATGGTTGTATCACACAAATCATGTAAGATGTTCAAGGAAATTTTCACATGATCATCTTTGACTTAATATTTAGTTTCCAACAAATAAATTGTCTGCAACTAAACTCGTCAAGTATACGATGAACTTAGCTAAAGCTAAAAGCTTCCAACGCGTATTTCGAGAAATAGATAAATGAGATAAACTCGGCTGGAAATATCAAATGTGTATAATGTAAAAGTCTATATAGCTATACGACTTAGTCTCATTAGAAGATATAATAAAATAGACTTTTGAGTGATAGATTAGTTTTAGTCTCCACATACCTTTTGTTGATGAAGTTCCTACAAGCTCTTTAGTAGATCTTCTTCTTCAATTGGTGAACGCCATGAAGTCTAAAGCTCAACTACACACTTCTATCCTAATCCGAGACATAGTTATAAGTAGACTAGAAATCAGGTATATAGTTTTGATCAACTAAACTTGACAAACAAGCTTGAGATAGCAACCCTTGCGAGTTTGATCGAGCAGTGCTCTAACAATCTCCCCCTTTGTCAATTTTAGTGACAAACTATCAATACATATGGATTACAAAATAAATAAACTTTGCAGCTTCCCATCCATCATGCTTGATTTCCTTGGCTCTTCAACTTCCTTGAATTATTCGTTACTTGAAGTTCTCCATCGATTCTGAATGTGTTCAACTCAGCATCATTGTTGTTGAAGATCCATAATCATAACAATATGAAAACAAAAGTTCTCAAACATTCTTATACAGTTTCATAGTATTATTATATTGAATCAAAGTCCAATTGCATCACAACTTTGAAATAATACTATGGTGATATGGTTTAACAATGTTTACGGCTATGGTGAAATAGTATTATAGCTACGGATCCTCAACAACGATGATGCTGAGTAGAACACATTCATAATCGATGGAGAACTTGAAGTAACAAAGGATTTCAAGGAAGTTGAAGAGCCAAGGAAATCAAGGGGGAGTGATACATATCACCATAGTATTATTTCAAAGTTGTGATGCAATTGGACTTTGATTCTATATAATAATACTATGACACTGTATAACAATGTTTGAGAATTTTACATATTGTTATACAGTGTCATAGTATTATTATATAGAATCAAAGTCCAATTGCATCACAACTTTGAAATAATACTATGGTGATATGTATCACTCCCCCTTACATAATGATCAGTAAACAATATGTATGTAGTGTGAACTACCAAATAATTCTCCCCCTTTTTGTCAATACAAATTGGCAAAGGTACGAAAACTATGGGATCATAATGAATTCTCAAAAGATAATTCATGACTAAAAGAGAACATATCAACTTTGTTTCGATAATTTCACATAGTCGAAACTTAGTGTATTCATCAAGAATATTTTAAAGATACAAGTTAACTTCTACAAAATTCCACAACCGCTCTCACCACAAAGATATGGCAATTAAGCACAAGTTCATTTAAGAACTCTCCCCCATTTGATGGCATTCCCAAGAGAACAACATGAGCGCCTTACTTTTACGAGAAAAGAAGGATTTCTTTGGACATTAACAAATCACATGGATTTGTATCTAGTAAACTCGAATTAATTAACCACAAGAAGATCTTATTGATTAATTTAATTAGAACCCCTCAATGATTGAATTTTAGATAATGGTAAGAAATAAGGTTGTCGTTCACTCGGATTCGTAGAGATTAATTTTTTAAAAAATACTAAATAAATATATACAAAGACTATTAACAATGGGCAAGAGGTACTGGGACTAAGGATTTAGCCAATCTTTATAACATAAGGTTCACTTATTTATTCTCAACAATTTTAGCTAAAGAAATATAAACATGGACTCTATTTTTGCCAAGGTAGATTCTCAAAACATTGATTGTAAATGTTAAGCATGGGACATCAAATCACCTAAGCTAAGCATGACCCATCTAATCAAATGACAACCAATTTAATCAAATCATATTTCAATAAATTTTAATGCAAAAGTCATAAAAAGAATAAAAATAAATTTACCCATGTATGAAGTCGGCCTCCTCCGTCGTCCCAGTGTTGGGGTTTAACTCATCATGTCGAAAACACACTCAAAATATGTATTCATGGCTCAAAAAGTGTTTACAAGAAGAGAAAATAATGAAACAGGAAATCTGCAACAGCACAGGTGCGTTACAGACCGACTGTTTCAACTCTCAACTGTTATGATGAAGATAATCGTTACAAATCTGAAGATAAATGTTGCAGAAGAGGATGAAGAAAATGTTACAATGAAGATAAATGTTGCAAACCAGTTGAAGAAACTGTTACAACCAGTTGAAGAAACCGTCGCTGTTTCCCTGTTCTTCACGAGCAGCAGCAGCAGCAACAACAGAGTTCTGAAAACTCTTGATTCACGCCTCCTGAGCTCTCCTATCGACCCCAAACTCTCGACACCCCTTCTATGTGATCCTAGGAACCTATTTATATATCATTGCGACATTGAATCTCCTCCATTAACTACAAATAATCTTCTTTTACTCGGGTATATTTTTTTCCATTTTTTTCATTGATTTTGATTTTCACGCATCTGCAGCTGTATTTATTTCCTTCTATACCTTATTCACGCTCTATAATATCGATTAAATCTTCCAAACACGTGCAGTACACGTTTAAATTTCTCACAACTCATGCAAGCTCATGTTTTTCCTCCAACTCCCTGTTTGGATTAAACCAAGTTATCCAATAAAATCACCCATACTAGCTTTCTATAGTCATATCACGTCTACCCACTAAGTTTCAGGGATTGAATCTCACTAAATCACGTCCAAACATCCGATCGAAATTCTGCTATTAATGAAAATATTTTCCCGCCAAAATTCATTTTTTGAATTTGAGAAGAACATGTCCTCCCCCTAATCCTGCACGGGTGTCCCTTTAGCACTTGTCTTATGGGGTGCAAATAGTAATTTTGGGGCGTAGATAGTAATTTTTCTAGGGTTCCTCCGACACATTTCTGGGGTGCTTCCGGTGCATTTCTGGGGTGCCTTTAGTACTCTATCCTGGGGGTGTAAAACACCACTTTTCGAGCCAATTTCGCCGCAAGAGCTTATTTCTCTAAAAATACCTACAAAGACATAAAATAACAAAATAAATACAAAATCGAACACTAACAATATATACAATTGAGACATATTAGACACAATAATGCGTCTATCACTCAACTTAAGAAAACTTACGGAGCCATACAATCCTTTCACATAAAAGTGGATCAGGGAAAGATCAATACTGCGGAATTTTCTCAACAAGTTCATTCTAACTTTTATCAATATTTGCATAAAGACATAATAGACTTAAGTTTTGAGCATATGTGAGATAAGCATAGTTCACGAACGTAAACACATATATATCTCATAAGACATTTGCAATATATAAAACCAATAAGATTAAATACTGCAGGATCATCTTCCAAATAACTTAGAATTTAAATAAATAAATCTAAAAACATTGCAAGATGAAAATCGTTGGAAATAGCTATGTGTAATCTCAATAATTGCTTTACAAAACCCTAGTTATCCTTCTTAAACACAAGAATAAATTCTCATAAGAAGTTTCCTAGACATTAAGATTCTTGAAAAATCCTTTATCGTCCCCGAACTCCTTGTCGTCAACAGACATTGGAACATAAGGTTCATGAAGAAATGAGTCAATTCCAACAAACCTTCTTGACTGTTGCCGAACCAGGGCCTTCTGAATTTCAAGAGATCTTAGAACAATAGCCTTTATTTGCTGCATCTCCATCCTTGTTTCTTTTAACTCTTCAAGAACACAGAAAACTTTTGAAGATTTGAGGTGTTAGCCCTTGGTTTCTTCATATTCTTCCCTTTTCTCTTCAAAGTTATAAAGGAATGGGATTTCTCTTTTTCCTTCATGACTGGTGGCTTAACAATCATATTAACATCTTTTCCATCAGAAAAGATGATGTTTGGAGTCTCCATAGCTTTGGAATATAGGTTTGTGAAAAGAATCACAAGAAAAAAAAAAGCTCCACAAGCAATCTTTTGATGAAAAGAGTTTTAGAGAAGGAAAAAGGTTATAAGGTAATGGAATCTATATACAGGGTATGTAAGGTTAGCGTACAACCAACACGAACAACCCTAGGAGGGTAGAAATGTCGATTTAAACCTTTTTATTCAAAAAGGGTGAAATCTTTTCAATACCATTATTTGAAAGAGAAATTCAAGTAACAATATTCAAGATACAAACTAAAGTAGTTTCTGACCCTGAAACCCGATTGTGCACAATTCTTGTCTCTTTTCTAAATGCGGGCACATAAGACAAGAAGCACTTCCAACACAGAATTATCAACATCCCTTTTTGTAGATCGTTTAGACCTAGTTCTTTTCTATAGTGATCTAACTTTTTCCTTAGAAATCAACTTCTTAGGAGATGAGTTAAATTTACATACCTCGAATGGATTCATCTTTAGAACAAGTTTGAGCTTCTTTGCTAATCGAATGGCTCTCCATTGCAGTTTGTTGACATACCTTACTTTATGTTTGTACTTGAAGCAATTAGAGAGTTCATGACCCTTAATAGTACAGTAAGGACATGTCAATGTGGAGGATGGTTCAGGCACCATAGCCGAACATGCTGCTAAATAAAGTGAAGTACCCGAAACATATGAAGTGGAGTTTTCATTAGACACAGAAAAAACCATTTCATTCTCCAATGTGGTCAATGGTGTTTCTCCAGGAAAAATGTCAAGGTTGATGTGAGTATTGCTACAATTATCAAAATTGATATTTTCACCAAGGAGTGTTACACTTGATTTTTCATCTTCAGTCGAATCATACTGATCAGATGTTTTATCAAGAGTTGTAGCAAGACCTTTGTTCCCACCGTATTTCTACGATCTGGACACTCATTAGCGAAATGAGCAAAACCTTTACACTTGAAGCACTGTGGCATATCCTCATCATCAGTGTCGACAGTATCCCTGTATTTAGGAGGAACACGATCATGAGGCTTAACTGATGATCTAGGTTTTTCTCTGGTGAACCGTTTACTTCTCTTCAAAAGAAGATCTCTAAACTGTCTTATGATCAGGGAAACTGAATTATCAAGATCTTCATCTGATGATTCAGTCTCAATAGGATCATCCACAGAGTTGCCAACACTTTTACTTTTATCAAGTAGTTGAGTGTTCTTTTGTGCTTTGAACGCAATATCCTTTCCAGTTTTGGATATATATTCATGATCAAAGATCTTTAACTTTCCAACAAGAGTATTTCTAGAAAGTGTTTCAAGGTTATTTCCCTAAACGATGGCATGTTTCTGAGAATCGTATCTAGCTGGTAGCGCTCTGAGAATTTTCATCACAATGTCCTTTTCAGGAATAGTCTTTCCCAACGCAGAAGATGCATTAACAATTTCAGACATTTTGTGATTAAACTCATCAAATGAATCTTCATCGGCCATATGAAGGTTTTCCCAATCCGAATTTAGGTTTTGAAGCCTAGCTTCTTTCTCAGAGGTATTCCCTTCAAATACGGTTTCTAAGATATCCCAAGCATCTTTAGACCGAGTGCACGTAGTCACATGATGCTGAAGATCTGGGGTAATGGCGTGAATGATAACATTTAAACCGTCAGAATTTTTCTTTACAGCACTAATCTCGACTTCATTATATCTACCAGTATCCTTTGCAACAGTTACACCGTCTACTGTAACCATTAGAGGATCATACCATTATCAACACGAACCCATGATTGAAAATCACACGCTTGTAGAAAGGCACGCATAGCAATTTTCCACCATAAGTAATTCGATCCATCGAAGACTGGCGGTACGTTTATAGAGATAGCACGTCTGTCCATAGAGTCATATTGCTACAAACACAGACTTATGAGGTCTTAGCGTGTTTGCCTCTGATACCGATTGTAAACGCAGGGGTATAACAACCACACCCAATATTTCGTTCGGCAATCTGTATGGACTAAGCTCCAATATAATTCCGAGAACACCAACTTAAAAGTGAGACTCAATCAAGAAATATATCAAAGAGATTTATCTCTTTCTTAATATAATCAGCAAATCGAACAGATAGAAATCCGTGAGCTTGATTGAAGTAAGAATAACTTGGATGGTACCAAAGACCAATGCCCAAGTGTCAATCAAGTTATATCCAATAAACAAGGTCGGATTTATCAAATGTGTTTGAACTACGCACAACCTGTGATATTTCAATTATATAAACAAATATAATGCAGAAAAGAAATAACACAGACACCAGAAATTTTGTTAACGAGGAAACCGCAAATGCAGAAAACCCCCGGGACCTAGTCTAGATTTGAACACCACACTGTATTAAGCCGCTACAGACTCTAGCCTACTACAAGTTAACTTCGGACTGGAATGTAGTTGAGCCCAAACCAAGTCTCACACCGATTAAGGTACAGTCGCGTTCCTTACGCCTCTAGAACCATGCCGGATTCTGCGCACTTGATTCCCTTAGCTGATCTCACCCACAATTAAGAGTTGCTACAACCCAAAATCGAAGATTTATAAACAAATTTGTCTCCCACAGATATGTTTATCCTCTATTCTTTTTGTTCCGCCTTTTGATACAAAGATCAAGGTGAACAGGAATCAACTAATAATCCGGTCTTATACTCCCAAAGAGCAGCCTAGAAATATTAGTTACCTCACAAGAAGATAAAACTCAATACGAAGAACTGTCGTGATTACTTTTTATATCTTACCTATCGGAGATGAATCTCAAGTAAATCTTAAAGAAGATAAAACTCAATACGATAGAACAAGTAAGATAAGGATACGCAACTACAGAGAAAATAGTTGGATCTGGCTTCACGAATCCCAAATGAAGTCTTCAAGTCGTTAACCTAATAATGGTTTTGGAAAAACCTAGGTTAAAGGAGAATCGACTCTAGTTTGCAACTAGGACACACAGAAGTGTCGGGATTAGGTTTCCCATAAGCTATAGTTCTCCCTTATATAGTCTTTCAAATCAGGGTTGCTTACAATCAAAGCTAAGATAGCTTAGTAACAAAGCATTCAATATTCACCGTTAGATGAACTCATGATTTAAGATTCAAGCTAAGTTTGGTTAGAAATTAAGCAATCAATCTCCACCGTTAGATGGTATTATCTTGATACACACAAATGAAATATACCTATATTTAGATATGGATGAACCGTACCCAAACGTGTATACTCTGTTGGCTCAATAATAGTTAACCGAAGCTAGCCATATTAACACGTATAACTTAGCCATATTCATCTAACACTTCTAGATCAAATATGATGATCAATCAATCATGATAGATAATCAAACGAATCTAATTGTGTTTCAAGAGAGTTGTTCAAATGTTCATCATTCCATAGAAATATATATATATAAACCATTTGAAACAAAATCGGCTTGGTTTGTAATTGTACAAAGTACTTATACAAGAACCGATTCATGAACATAATGCCACGGTTTGTAAAACTAGTTTACATTCCATAATACATTAAAGTTCTAGGGACTTTAGTTTGCAAACTGAGTTCGCAAACGAACCCGAGTTCATGAGTATGAAAATCCATACTTACCGATTTTAGAACTTGACCACTCTGTTCGCAAACTGAGTACGCGAACAAGAGTTCCTGACTTTGGCTTTGTCCAGCCGTTCGCAAACAAGGTACGCGAACAACTGTTCCGGACATGGCATTGTGATACAACACCTAGATTTATATCTATGGTTTATGCTTTCTTTGTGAGTTTTCTTGTAAATTATGTATCTTATGTTTACTTTTGAGTGTTTAGGTATTTTGGAGTCATTTGGAGCAAAACAAGGAGAAATCGTTCATTTGGAGCGTAAAAGGCAAAAAGGTCGATTCACAGGCGAGTGATACTTGGAGCCAGCTAAAGTTATGCAGCAAAAGAGGTGAAGAATGATCTGTCAATTCGCGCAACTGACAGTTGAGCAAGAAAACAGAATAGGCAGTCAGTTTTCTGAAACTGACAAACCAAATATCACTTTGGTGGCCCTTATCTTAACTGGGGTGCCTGTAGCAATTTCCATCATTACATATACCTAAAATTCTGAGAAGAAAATCATTAGATTTTATTTCTTCTTCTCTCCTGATGGCGGCTGCTGTAAGATTTCAGTGAAGTGAGAAAACGGCGCTGATGAAGAGTCGAGAGAAGATGGGTTTTGCGATTCTATTGCTGGACGATTGAAGTTGCAGTCGAAGTCAGAGTTAGGTCTTGAGGAAGTTGGAATTTGAGAGATGGGAGGAATTCGTTCTGTTGCTGTTGGTTTTGGAAGATCGACGAAGGAGATTATGATGCTAGACGGTTGTGTATAAAGGGGATCTGATGATGAAAATAAGAGATTGAAGATTGCGTTCTGATGCTTGAGTTCAAAGAAGTATGAGATCGAGATTAAAACAGATGTGGGATTGTAATTCAGAAAAGCTAGGGTTTGAAATTGTTCTCTGCTTGAAATTCAGAAGGGTTTGATATTGATTTTGTAAGGAAGCATAGATGTTGTTGAGCTGTTTCGCAGAATGATGAACTGCTGCTGTTGAGGACAAGATTTGCAGACAAGGATTGATGGAATGACTCAGTGGTTACAACTGAGGTAGCTGGTGGTGTTATGAAAATGGAGATGGAAGTACTGAGAAGAATTAGTGCTGGGTTTTGAATTGGTTGCATCAGATTTTCAATTGGTTAGGAGGATGTGTTGGGAGTTGAGATTACAAGAAAGTGATGAATCGATGTTCTGCAATTGGTGATTACAGCGGAGCAGTTGAGTTTTATTAGAATGAAGCGGGTTGAGGTGATGTTGCCAATGATTGTTGTAGATGGATTCAAGATGTTGTTGATGGTGTGGTGTTGAATCAGAAAGAGCTGCAGTTGGATGGAGATTCAAGGGATTGAGAAAATGGGTTTGTGGTAGATTCAGAGAGTAAGCTGCCATGGTTTTGTTGAGCTAAAGACGAGCCAGTGGAGTTAACTGAAGTAGATATGGTGGTCTGGTATTGCAGGTGGAGTTGTGATTTGTGTATACAATAGATTAATGCTAGGACAGGGATGGATCTGATGTGCAGAATGCTTGGTGATTGTGTGGTTGAATCTGGTGATGCAGTAGAAGAAGCTGGAAGCTGGTTGTGCTTGAGTAAGCTGTAGCTGAAGCAATTGCAGAAGCTGTGCTGATCATTTGGTGTTCGAGCTGGTGGACCTCAGAGAAATTGCAGACAAGGGTTTGAATCAAGCTACATCCAGGCCAAGATACTAGAATGAATGCTGCAGTTCAACATGTTGGAGTTCAGTTGGTGCTAAGAAGCTAAGTTGTATGTGGGTTATATGCACTGCAGGTGGTCTTATTCGAGACAAGAAACTGGTGATGCTGCAACTGAGTCGAAGCAATGAATAAAATTGGTATTGCAGGTGGTGTTGTTTGAGCTGAGATTGCAGTGGGGATTGAATTGGTTGCAGAGCTGTAGTGTTGTTGCAGCAGCTGGAGTTGAAGCTGTACACTGTGGTGATTGGGGCAGGCTGTGATGGTGAGCTATTTAACTGGTCATGAAGAATAAAGTGCATCTGAGAACTACAAAGAAATTGCAGTTATAGAGGGTTGAATGGACAGAACTAAAGCTGCAGCTGTGAAGAAGGTACGGCCATCACGGCTGGGATTGAAATTGGTAATGCACCAAGATTGTGCAACACTGGATTATGGCCTGCAATGGCTCAGGCCTTGGCCAATAAAACCAGTCAGTCTAGTTAGCACTCTAACTCAGACCCTGACTCACCGAGTTAGACTTTGACTCGGTCTGACTTTCCGAGTTGGTGTTTGACCCGAGTTGATTGATACTTAGACCGGTGATCATCGACTTTTCCAGTCACCTGAGATGGGTTTCCGACAACTTGTCCGACCAACTTCCGGTATCTCCACCAGTTTTCCGGTGACTGTTTTTGGGACATATTTTCCTCACATATGGGCTTGGTGGACATCTTTGTATTGGACTTTGGAGATTGGACTTAATTTTAAAAGTCGGAGGAAAGCTACAAAAAGGAAAAGTCTTATACTTCTTTTGGAAAGGAAGGATTCTACTTGGAGCTTGGGAGAGACGCAACTACGCTATTAGGGTTTGCTTATTGTTCATCTTCTTTATTTCATTTTATTATTATGATGAACTCAAAAGCTATGAGTAGCTAAACTCTCAATATTGGTTAAGGGTTTAAGTTGATTTGTCAACATGATATTTGAATCAATGAATTAGTTGATTTCTCATTGCTTTTAGTGTTATATGGTTTGAATGCTTGTTTAGTCGAGTCCGGAATCGATTGAGTTTGCTATCATCCCTATTGCTAGATTAGGGTTTTCAATACGTAATAGTTGAATAATTTCTGATCACAAGTAGCATAATTGTGAGTAGTGCTTGTAGTGATATATCCTACTAGTCACATATGAATCATAACCTTGGTTAAATCGAATTAGTGCTTTTACACGTTCGATTGCTTTGATTAGTCTTATTCCATAGAACTTAGTGCTTTTAGGGAGTTGAACTTAATTATGCTTTTACACTTTAGGTTGCTTTCTAGGAAGAGTTCAGATATGCATCTTTTAATGTGGTTGTGATGAAATCAGGGAATTAGCGGGATATACTTGCGATCAAGATATCCTAGGACTTCTAATAAATGAGAGATTAAAATTCCAATTCTAGTCATTGATGAAAATACATGTTTGTGAATGATACAATCCCTTGACCAATATCTTCCTCTTATTGATTATTCCAATTATTACTTTGCTTTGATTTACTTTTATTGCTTTGATAAAACCAAAATCCCCCCTTGGTTACCTTGGAAACTGAAATTATATAACAAAAAAAGCCTCTTAGTGGGAACGAACTCTTTCTTACCACGTACTTCATTTATATTTTATAGAGTAAGAAAGTGAATTATTTTTGACGCATACGACTGCGATCAAATTTTGGCGCCGCTGCCAGGGAGGCGGTGGTTGTTATTTTGTTTTGGTTTCTTATTTTTATTTTGTTTTTAATTTCCTTTTGAGAATTGTGTTTCAGGTACCTTATTGAAATACAAACCGATAGAAGCAATGGGTGATGCAAATCGTACACTCAAGGAGCTAGCTTCTCAGAAGTTTGACGAACAACAATGGTGTATTGAAGCAACTTCCACTTTTGATATTAAACCAGGGTTGATCATTCAGATACCAAAGTTCCATGGATTTGCGTCGGAAGATCCAAACAAGCATCTTATGGAGTTTCAATGGTTGATCACAAACATGATACCTGAAGGTGCTGATGCAAATGAAGGAATGTTGCGTGCTTTACCTTTCTCTTTACTCGATGCAGCTAAAGATTGGTTATATTATTTACCACCTGGTAGTGTTACAACATGGAATGGATTGAAGAAACTCTTCCTAGAGAGATATTTTCCTGCATCAAAGGCTACTCAAATTCACAAGGAGATTTGTGGGATGAAACAAAGTGTGGGGGAATCGTTGTATGAATGTTGGGAACGGTACAAGAGACTGGTAGCAAGCTTCCATCATCACCAATTTAGTGACGCAATGATTATCCAATACTTTTATGAAGGTCTCCAAGCAAGTAATATGCATCTTATTAACGCTGCAAGTGGTGGTGCACTTATGAACAAGACGGTGACACAAGCTAGAGAGTTGATTGAGAGTATGGCAGCAAATTCTCAATGATTTTCAAATCGTGAATCAGAACCACCTATCAAGGGAGTTAATCAAGTTGACGAGATTATTGAATTACGTCAACAAATGAGCAACATGATGGCAATGATGCAACAAATTGCAGTGGTGGTTGTAAGACCATCACGCCAAGCTTATGAGAACGTAGATAAAGTCAATGTTATTTTCTCACCACAGCGGTTTGATACTTACCCCAACTCTTACAATCAAGGATGGAGAGACAACCTCAACTTTGGTTATGGTAACGAGCAAGTTGCAAGTGCAAATTCTGTTTACAATCGTCTGAGTGAGTTCCAACAACAAGTGCAACAACCACAACAAGGGCATAATCTAGAATTGGAAAAGATGGCTACTTTGAATCTTTGATGGAGTCTTTAATTTATGTGGTACATCAAAATCAACTAGCGGACTTAAATCAGCAAAAAATGGATAATGCAATTAAAGAGTTGCAAGAACAAGTTGGTCAACCACAACAACAACAATTCCAACAACAACCTCAAAATCAGGGAACAAATATTGAAGAGTTGCTGAATTTTTTTATGCAAAGAACGGAGGGTGCAGTCAAGGACTTGCAAACACAAGTTGGTTCAATGGTCGGGGAGATTAATCAGTTGCATGCACAAAATGGTGAGAAACTCCCTTCCCAACCTCTTAACCCAAGAAATGGTGTCAATGCTATTATATTTGGAAGTGGTACACAACTTGTGCAACCTGAAATTACTGATTCAGGTAAAGAAGAAGGCCCAAGGAACCACTTTTGGAGGAACAGGAGGTTGATTTCCCCCAAACTTCCGAGGTACCTATTTCCAACTCTAAAACTCATATTCCTACTTATGTTCCTCCTCTATCTTTTTCTGGCAGGTTCGCTAAAGCTAATAGAAAGGTAGAACAAGATAGGGATATTTGGGATGTTTTTAAGAAGGTCCAAGTGAATATTCCACTCATTGAAGTAATTAGGCAATCTCCTCGCTATGCAAAGTGTGTAAAGGAATTGTGCACTAACAAACACAAGCTAACGGGTAATGAGGTAATGAGTGTGGGGGAGAATGCTTCGGCATATCTTCGAAAAAAACTCCCACCTAAATTGAAAGATCCCGGTAGTTTCACAATTCCATGAACAATTGATAAAACGAGGTTTACAAAACCTTGGTCCTCTTAAGAAAACCGACATAGTTATTCAACTTGCCGATAGATCTAATGTTTACCCGAAAGGGATTGTTGAGGATGTTTTGGTGCAGGTAAAAGGACTAATATTTCCAGTGGATTTCTATGTTCTAGACATGAGTGATGCGAATTCATCCTCCTCTACACCTTTACTGTTGGGTAGACCATTTTTGAGTACTGCTAAAACGAAGATTGATGTCCACAATGGCACCTTGACTATGGAGTTTGATGAAGAAGTCATTCACTTCAACATCTTTGAGGCGAGGAAACAACCATGTAACATTCAATCAGATTTCCATAATGTGTTGGAAGCCGGCTAAGGTGTAGCAAACAAGGAGATAGTCGAGCTGACGACTTAAAACCAAGCGCTACATGGGAGGCAACCCATGTGATGATTATTTCTTGTCTTTTTTTTTTTTTAATTTTTTTGTTCTTGTCTTTTTTTTAGCTTTTTCTTGTCTTGTATTTACTTTTTATGATTTCTTGTCACATTATCATGTAGGATTTCCCACCTTGACTTACTTTGGATGACTCAATTTACATTGAGGACAATGTAAAGTTTAAGTGTGGGGGAGTGGTTAAGCTTGCATTATAAATTTTTCAATTTTTTCATGATTTTTTTTTTTTTTTTTTTGCTAAGTCAAAAATATATTAATAGCAAAAATATTTACAAAGAGTTTACAAGAAAAGAGGTCACAAAAGGACCCCAAAAACTTATAAACTATTTAAAGCGATAATAAGAAACATTAGGAAGCTCAATACAATTGAAGAAATGTGGTCTTCCTTCAAAACTTGTTCCCTCCCCCTCATTAAGAACACAACCCCTTTTGGCATCCGCAGAAAAATTAGCCTCTCTAAAATTATGTTCAAATCTGACCGAATCATATTTGGAACAAACTGTGAGCCAACGAACTCTTGCAAACCAAGGTATAGAATTCCTAGTAAAAGCCTCCACAACACTAGAAGAATCCGACCTGATTATAACACGTCTCTAACCCCACATAAATTCCCATTCAAGACCAACAATGACCCCATAAAGGTCGGCCAAATAATTAGTCATAATACCTAAACCAATTGACATAGCTCCAACAACACCACAAGTAAAATCCCTGGCTACAACACCTGCACCCGCCACCCCTGGATTCCCTCTCGCCGCACCATCACAACAAAGAAGCAATTCATTCTCATTTGGAGGAGACCAAAAACATTCAACTGGTTGAGAGTCACGCACCTGTCTATGACGCACTTTGAAGTAGTCTAATATAAGTAACTCTTGAACTGAATTCTTCGTATAGCCACACAATCTAACGGAATAGTCTTGAATCAACAGTAAAACTCTCTTTTGAAAGAAGAAAAAATTAGGTCGTTTGTTCTCAAATTGCGCTTTATTTCGCATAGCCCACAATTCAGATTTAACCACCAAATTAGCCACCAACCAAAGATCTTTCACCATTCTACTCCTCCCCTTAGCTGACTTATAAGAAACAATTATGTTATAATTAGCCACAAGACTAAAAATGTTACCAACCCAGTCCCAAGCACGAATAAAAAAACAACAACTCCATAGAATATGTTCAAGAGTTTCTTCACTATTTTCGCACAGGTAGCAAATGTTGGCTATGTTGATTTTGAATCTCTCACGCACCTTATCTTGGGTAGCACAAGCTTCCCTTAGGAACTTCCAATTCTGGGCAGCTAAAGAGGGGTGGACAGCATGTCTCCAGATTAGAGACGCACCCTCAAAAATTGGATAATGAGCACGAACTATCTCCCTTGCAGATTGCATAGAGAAAAGGCCTTTGAGGTCTGGCATCCAAATCCGAACATCTTCTCCACCTTGCGGAACTGGCAGTTGAGCCAAATCAATGCCAGCAGCGATCAAATGATTCAAATGCTCTTCCGGAATTACATATTTTCCATTGATTAAAATATCACTAACGAGAACTGATCTGTCCAAGTCCTGAGCATCAATCAAACTAGCAACAAAAACATTACTACACCAAATGTAAAAATATAAAGAAGTAGAATTTCCATCACCAATTAACACTTTAGTGTTATTTTATACCAACTGATGTACCCAACACAAGCCAGGAAAGATAGTAGACTTGATATAATAAGTCTTAATGTTGCAATCTTTGTGAAAGAATTTAGCTTTAAAAAACTTCGCCCAAACTTTGTTAGAAGTACGAATTTTCCACCAAAGCTTCATAAGCAATGCCTTGTTCATAACATCCATTCTACAAAGACCCAAACCACCTTCTGAATAAGGAGTACAGATTTTATCATAAGCCACCACAAAAGCCCTTCTAGTAGAAGAATCACCAGACTAAATGAAGTTGCGAATAACCCTTTCACATTGATCAATACATTTTCGAGGCCATTTATACACTGCCGTATTATGAAAGGAATAGCTCGCAATAACAGATTTTACAAGCACAATTCTATCTTGAAAAGACAATAATCTTCCCTTCCAGCCAGCGAGTTGATCCTTTATCTTCTCAACAATATTACTAATATGTCGATACCTTACAAAACCCGGCATAATTTGAACTCCAAGATAACGGTCCGGAAGAGTAGCCACACTCATGCCAAGAAACTCAGAAGATCATTATGCCTTCGCAAACTACCCCCTCCATAGTAAATCTTACTCTTTGGCCGACACACAGATTGGACGGAAGCACGTTGATAAGAACCCAAAAGGTTTACCAAATTGGTAACACTCTTCATATTTCCTTTACAGAAAATCATAATATCATCAGCAAAAAATAAATGAGTGGGAGAAATACCTTGTCGAGTAACCATGTAAGACATCTTCTTTTCATGGAAAAGCTTAGTAATGTTTCGACTAAGCACATCCTCAATCAACACAAAGATCAAAGGAGAAAGGGGATCTCCCTGCCGTAACCCTCTTGTGATTTTAAAGAAACCTTCAGGACTTCCATTCAAAAGAATAGAAATTTTCGCTGATTGTAAGATATTGAGAATCCATAAACACCAATCCTACGAGAAACCATACTGACGAAAGACCTCCAAAACGAAAGACCAACTAACGGTATCAAAAGCTTGAGTAATATCAAGTTTCAGACCAATGTTGCCATCCTTCTGTTTGATATGAAGTTCATTAACCTTCTCAGAAGCGACACTAATATTTTCATGGATATTACGGCCCTTCATAAAAGATACATGTTCTTCAGAAACCAAGTTATCCAAAACCCTACCAAGTCTAGTAGCCAGAATCTTAGTAAAAACTTTAAAGAAAAATTTACTAAGACCTATTGGTATGAAGTTACGAAGAGTATTAGCTCCTCTTACCTTGGAAAGGAGAGTAATAACACTAGAATTAACACCATTAGGGATGCGCTTCAAATGCCAACAGTAAACTACATCATTAATCTAGTCGTCAGCAATAATCTCCCAACAATGTCTATAAAAACAACCCGAAAAACCATCCGGACCCGGAGCACTATCAGTATTCAAGTTAAAAACTGCATCTTTAATCTCTTCCGGAGATGGAATAACATCCATTTGAGAACTTTCAACAGTTGAGATACCAGGGTGTTCATAGTCAAACAACTTAGGTTCAATAGGTAATTCCTCACCATTGAATTTATTCTCATAAAATTGAACCACATAGTCACGTAACTGATCAGCATTAGTAGTAGTAATACCATTCTCATCAACAAGTTCAGAAATAGTATTATTACCTTGACGAATACGAATGTTATTATGAAAGAAAGCAGTATTACTTGCTCCCTCCACAAGCCAAGTGTTCCTGGACTTTTGTTTAAGCAACGTATTATGCTGAAGACAGGTCTCCTGAAGTGAAGACATAGCTGATTTCATTGTATTCAGTTTAAAGACATCCGTAGGATCTTCATCAGAAACTCTAGCAGCTATCTCAAAACGCAGCATATCTTGTTTAAGCCGAGAATTAACATTGCCAAAAACTGACAGATTCCACTCCTTCATTACAGTTTTTAAGGCAATTTGAAAGGAAAGACAAAGTCCGGAGAACCATGAACCGGCATTCCCCAACTATCTTTAACCATTCTCATGAAATCATTATGAAGAAACCACATCTTTGGAACCCGAAAAGGAGCACGACGAGATCTCAAAACCACAAAAGGATACCCCATAAGCGGAGAATGGTCAGAAACTGATCTTGGAAGAGCTTTACACCTCCAATTCTCATATTTAGCCAACCAAGAAGAGTTAATCAAAGCACGGTCTAATTTACTGATGATTCTACGAGCACCCGTTTGACAATTAGACCAAGTAAAATTATTCCCCAAAGCATCCGCTTCAAAAAGAAAATTATCTTCCATCCAGTCACAAAATTCATTGATTGCAGAAGTACGCGGTTTAAGTCAACCTTTCTTCTCCTCTAGCCATAAGACGCAGTTGAAATCACCAATAACCAACCAAGGGATATCGGCATTACTAGTCTTTAGCTTCTACCAAAGTCTCCTTCTAGTAACTTGAAGATAGCTGGCATGAACGAAAGTAATATGCGCACCATCAATCGAAATAGTTATAGCTTGTCTACTCATATTGACAACTACAGGAATGTCCAATACAGTAGAAGAAAAAACCCACAGGTTACCAATAGAAGTAGCCAATGAATTATGGATAACAGTTGTATTATAACCCTCCATCTTAAGCCTTCTAATAAATGTGCTTGAACATGCCACTTTTGGTTCAGCCAAACAAAAAATATCAGGCTTAAATTTACTAACTAACTCATGCAATTTGCATCTAGCCTCTTCACGAGAGACCCCATTGATATTCCAGAAAAAAACCCGCATTAAAAACGTTTGGGGTTGGATTTAACTAGCTGCATATTATCAGTAACTTTTCTTAAATTATCAAGCCTTGGAGAAGCACCTCTTCTTGCACGATAACCCAAGTCCGAACTGTCAGCATCCGAGTCAGACAAGAAATGTGACAAGGAATCTGAAGAAGTATTGGTTTCTTTTAGATAATCAAGTCTTCTTTGAACAACAATGAGTTGGTCACGCTTAGCTAGCTTTTCTACATTAAAATCATCAGGTAACTCCTCACCTTCTTGGGCCAAGGCAGAGTTCACCGCATCAAACTTATTAGGAGACAAAAGTTCAGAACCTTTAAGTAAATCATCACATAATGGAGTTGGAGAAATATACGTAACAATCCTATCAGTCTGTGAAGGTTTAGTTCTATCCAATTCAACCCTCACATCTGACTTAGTTTGCTCAGGCTTACCACGAGCTTTGAAAACTAATGCTGTATGAGAAGCCGATGACTGCTTAATTTTCAACAATTCAGCAGACGCAGCTCTATAAACTGCTTCAGACTTTACCATTTCTTCCTCCAGCTGTTTGGTTTTCTCCAAAACAGCCACATCAATGCAACTCACAGATTCACCACTTAACACCCCCTGATCAACATTCACAATAGATGTGTTCTTTGCGGATTCAACCGGAACAAGAGCATTTGAAATAGGCACAATATTTGTGTTCGTTGTAGGAACAACAGCAGCAACCGAAGAAGAAGCTTTGCTTACCTTTTTTCGAACCTCCTTCCAATCTGTTGGATTGACATATTTTTGAACAAGACCATCAGTGTTGATAGACTTACCATGTTTCTTCCTTCTGCACTCATCGTCACTATGACCAATAATCTTTCATTTAGAACAGAATTTTGGTTGTTTCTAGATATCAATTGGCTGCCAAAAATCCCTACCTCCATCCTGAACATGAATTGCATCAGTGTCGTGTTTTAAGAAATCTATGTCAATCAGAACAGCAGCAAAGTGCCCGTATTCATGATTTAATGTCCTTTTATTTACAACAATTGGAGTACCCAAAGATAATCCAAGTAAAAGAAGAGTTTTCTCCACCCATAACTCAACTGGCAAACCCGGAAACTGCACCCAAACTGTAGCATGAGATGTTTTTTGCCTTTCAGCATCAAAACTAGGAAACCATTTTATTAATCGGAGGGGCTGTTGCTCAACAATCCAAGCCTCTTTTCGAAAAACCCTAGTTTTGTCTTCTGCAGATAATAACTTGATGATGAAGAAACCCCTGCTCATAGGGACGAACTGAACCCTATCCCCATGAAGCTGCCATTGCTGAACTAAGTTTTTCTTCACTTCATCAAACTTGAGAGTCTTTAAATCAAGACGCCCTATAAGGCTATAACGCCATATTGCACATCCTTTCATGAAGAAGTCCACTGGAATAACCACAACAGGTTTTCCTTCCTTAACAGTTGGGTTAGGAAGAGTATTAAGATCCATAGATGTAGTAACATGATTCTTTTTTCCTTCAAGCATATCAGCAAAAGAGAGAACCTTAGTCTGACCGGAATCAGGTTGATCCTCCATCCATGATCACCAAAAAGATGATCCAAGGAAAAACGCGCAATTTTTTTTTTTGTTGAAAAAAGTCAAACCCTAAAATCGCCAGAGCTAGCCTAGGAGAGAGAGAAAATCCAGGAAAAGTCGAAAAAATAAATATAAATAAATAAATTAGTTTAAAAAATAAAAATAAAAATAAAAAATTCATGATTTTTCAACTTTTTTGTAAATTAGTGCATGAAAAACTCCAACTTGTAGTTAGTTTCACATAGTATACATGTTGCTAAGGTTATATCAAAATTCTCACAAGAGTGACTGAACTTAGAGATGCCAGAGAACGTGATCGGGTTTCTTGCTTGTATGAGAGTTAAAGTTGGATTTAACCATGCCAGTGGCAAATGAGGTGCAGACTGAATTTGGTATTGGAGTTGTGATCCCCTATAGTGGAGACTACCCATGTTACATCATGAGAGGCACCGACCTTCACTTCTTTGTACGTGTCAAAATTTGTGCTTTTAGAGTGTGTGTCACCGTACGTAAACTCCGGGTAGAATGGTGAGCTACCCAACCTCCCACCAATCGAAGCACTACTTTGATCTCTTGAGTGCTATTTTATCAATCATGATGGTGACATCGAATTGCTAACTTACATACCACTTGTAATCTTGTTCGCAATTAACACCATTTACTTTATCTCTCTCTACACCAACAGGTCCATAGAAACACCATCATCAACAACAAGAGGAGCATCACAAATTCGAAAGAAAATTGAAGACGTTCAAAGTTTACAAGCAACGGTACAGAAATGAGCAGATTTCAGATTCAAGTAAAGCAACAAGACAAGGAGCAGAATTCCTTACAAGTTGAAGACTTATGTACAAGAGCGAATATTATCAAGATGAGATTTCAAGAGGTTTATGATATCGAGACATATAAGTTGTGAAGAATCAAGCGGTAAAGTACTTACACCATGGCCTTTGTACTTGCATTTTTATTTATCTTATATGTTAATTTGAATTTAATTTTCCCTTGTCTAAAAAAAAAAAAAATTTGAGACATGGTCATCATTATGCTAGGTCTCTTGTCAAAAAAAAAAGAGACAAGAGAAATTTTTTGTTAGGTTCATTATTAGTTTTATTATTTTGTTTTGTTTTGTTTTGTATTGTATTTGTTTTATTTTTCAAAAAAAAAATTAAAATTTTTTTGTGTTGTATCATATTTTATTTTGTTTTTAGTTTTGTTCTTTCAATAAAGGAATATCCATAATGAAGTTTCAAGCAACAAGGACTAGAGAAAAGTATCACATTGTCAAGATTCTACGAAGTTCAAGAGTTATCGTCGACAGCTGAAGACCGAAGACGAATATGAAGATAAGGATTGAAGACCGGAGACGTTTCTATGGATGCTGTTAGAGTGGTGCTAATTGCACGTCGAACGGATAACGAGGTAAGTAAGCATATTCCCACCTTCGTTAAGTGGTTGATTTTGTTTCTTAGAGATCGTCAGAATAAAAAGTGTTTTCAAAATGAATAAAAGATGTGGGTTTTCAAAACAATTCGGAGGGTTTTGCCTTCCTACTATTCAACGTGTCGCAGGACTCTCTCTTCATTCCTATTTGGACACACGTGTGACCCATAAAAAAGTTATTTATTATTGAGAGCAACTTCATAAAACCCTTTCTTGTGAGGCAGAGTCGAGACTTTCGATCACTCTCGAACCTGAATTTATTTCGATAAGGGATGGTTATTTCTCTCTCCACTTTTAAGGATGAGATTGTGTTCATATATATGTCTAACTTCTTATTACTAGTGTGCAGAATCTCTATGTCTTCTTAGCGCGTTGGATGCTATCATTTCGGAGAACTAGTAAGTTGGAAAAGTAGGTTTTGTGGGTATATCTCTAGTAAACCCTCACGAGACTATAACTCGTCCACTAGGGACACCTAGGGGTGTAAAGGCTTGTTATACATGCTAAATGTGACCGTAACCTCGACGAAATGGAATTATATGTTTAGAATTAGTTTTGTTTGATTTGCTCGAGGACGAGCAAAGTCTAAGTGTGGGGGAATTTGATAGGTGTTGTAAAACACCTAGATTTATATCTATTGTTTATGCTTTCTTTGCGAGTTTTCTTGTAAATTATGTATCTTATGTTTACTTTTGAGTGTTTAGGTATTTTGGAGTCATTTGGAGCGTAAAAGGCAAAAAGGTCGATTTACAGGTGAGTGATACTTGGAGCCAGCTAAAATTATGCAGCAAAAGAGGTGAAGAATGATCTGTCAGTCCGCGCAACTGACAGTTGAGCAAGAAAACAGAATAGGCAGTCAGTTCTCTGAAACTGACAAACCAAATATCACTTTGGTGGCCCTTATCTTAACTGGGGTGCCTGTAGCAATTTCGATCATTACCTGTACCTAAAATTCTGAGAAGAAAATCATTAGATTTTATTTCTTCCTCTCTCCTGATGGCGGCTGCTCAGATTTCAGTGAAGTGAGAAAACGGCGCTGATGAAGAGTCGAGAGAATATGGGTTTTGCGATTCTGTTGCTGGACGATTGAAGTTGCAGTCGAAGTCAGAGTTAGGTCTTGAGGAAGTTGGAATTTGAGAGATGAGAGGAATTCGTTCTGTTGCTGTTGGTTCTGGAAGATCGACGAAGGAGATTATGATGCTAGTCGGTTGTGTATAAAGGGGATCTGATGATGAAAATAAGAGATTGAAGATTGGGTTCTGATGCTTGAGTTCAAAGAAGTATGAGATCGAGATTAAAACAGATATGGGATTGTAATTCAGAAAAGCTAGGGTTTGAAATTGTTCTCTGCTTGAAATTCAGAAGGGTTTGATATTGATTTTGTAAGGAAGCATAGATGTTGTTGAGCTGTTTCGCAGAATGATGAACTGCTGCTGTTGAGGACAAGATTTGCAGACAAGGATTGATGGAATGGCTCAGTGGTTGCAACTGAGGTAGCTGGTGGTGTTATGAAGATGGAGATGGAAGTACTGAGAAGAATTGGTGCTGGGTTTTGAATTGGTTGCATCAGATTTTCAATTGGTTAGGAGGATGTGTTGGGAGTTGAGATTACAAGAAAGTGATGAATCGATGCTCTGCAATTGGTGATTACAGCGGAGCAGTTGAGTTTTATTAGAATGAAGCGGGTTGAGGTGATGTTGCCAATGATTGTTGTAGATGGATTCAAGATGTTGTTGATGGTGTGGTGTTGAATCAGAAAGAGCTGCAGTTGGATGGAGATTCAAGGGATTGAGAAAATGGGTTTGTGGTAGATTCAGAGAGTAAGCTGCCATGGTTTTGTTGAGCTCAAGACGAGCCAGTGGAGTTAACTGAAGTAGATATGGTGGTCTGGTATTGCAGGTGGAGTTGTGATTTTTGTGTATACAATAGATGAATGCTAGGACAGGGATGGATCTGAAGTGCAGAATGCTTGGTGATTGTGTGGTTGAATCTGGTGATGCAGTGGAAGAAGCTGGAAGCTGGTTGTGCTTGAGTAAGCTGTAGCTGAAGAAATTACAGAAGCTGTGCTGATCATTTGGTGTTCGAGCTGGTGGACCTCAGAGAAATTGCAGACAAGGGTTTGAATCAAGCTACATTCAGGCCAAGATACTAGAATGAATGCTGCAGTTCAACATGTTGGAGTTCAGTTGGTGCTAAGAAGCTAAGTTGTATGTGGGTTATATGCACTGCAGGTGGTCTTATTCGAGACAAGAAACTGGTGATGCTGCAACTGAGTCGAAGCAGTGACTAAAATTGGTATTGCAGGTGGTATTGTTTGAGCTGAGATTGCAGTGGAGATTGAATTGGTTGCAGAGCTGTAGTGTTGTTGCAGCAGCTAGAGTTGAAGCTGTACACTATGGTGATTAGTGCAGGCTGTGATGGTGAGCTATTTAACTGGTCATGAAGAATGAAGTGCATCTGAGAACTACAAAGAAATTGCAGTTATAGAGGGTTGAATGGACAGAACTAAAGCTGCAGCTGTGAAGAAGGTACGGCCATCACGGCTGGGATTGAAATTGGTAATGCACCAAGATTGTGCAACACTGGATTATGGCCTGCAATGGCTCAGGCCTTGGCCAATAAAACCAGTCAGTCTAGTTAGCACTCTAACTCAGACCCTGACTCACCGAGTTAGACTTTGACTTGGTCTGACTTTCCGAGTTGGTGTTTGACCCGAGTTGATTGATACTTAGACCGGTGGCCATCGACTTTTCCAGAGTCACCTGAGATGGGTTTCCGACAACTTGTCCGACCAACTTCCGGTACCTCCACCAGTTTTCCGGCGACTGTTTTTGGGACATATTTTCCTCACATATGGGCTTAGTGGACAACTTTGTATTGGACTTTGGAGATTGGACTTAATTTTAAAAGTCGGAGGAAAGCTACAAAAAGGAAAAGTCTTCCACTTCTTTTGGAAAGGACGGATTCTACTTGGAGCTTGGGAGAGACGCAACTACGCTACTAGGGTTTGCTTATTGTTCATCTTCTTTATTTCATTTTATTATTATGATGAACTCAAAAGCTATGAGTAGATAAACTCTTAATATTGGTTAAGGGTTTAAGTTGATTTGTCAACATGATATTTGAATCAATGAATTAGTTTTGTCTCAATAATTTGTTGTTTATGATTCATTGCTTTTAGTGTTATATGATTTGAATGCTTGTTTAGTCGAGTCCGGAATCGATTGAGTTTGCTATCATCCCTATTGCTAGATTAGGGTTTTCAATACGTAAAAGTTGAATAATTTCTGATCACAAGTAGCATAATTGTGAGTAGTGCTTGTAGTGATATATCCTACTAGTCACATATGAATCATAACCTTGGCTAAATCGAATTAGTGCTTTTACACGTTCGATTGCTTTGATTAGTCTTATTCCATAGAACTTAGTGCTTTTAGGGAGTTAAACTTAATTGTGCTTTTACACTTTAGGTTGTTTTCTAGGAAGAATTTACATATGCATCTTTTAATGTGGTTGTGATGAAATCGGGGAATAAACTGGATATACTTGCGATCAAGATATCCTAGGACTTCTAATAAATGAGAGATTAAAATTCCAATTCTAGTCATTGATGAAAATACATGTTTGTGAATGATACAATCCCTTGACCAATATCTTCCTCTTATTGATTATTCCAATTATTACTTTGCTTTGATTTACTTTTATTGCTTTGATAAAACCAAAATCCCCCTTGGTTACCTTGGAAACTGAAACTATATAACAACAAACTCTGTGGGAACGAACTCTTTCTTACCACGTACTTCATTTATATTTTATAGAGTGAGAAATTGAATTATTTTTGACGCATACGACTGCGATCACATTGTCTAGCCCATTCGCAAACAAGGTACGCGAACAACAGCTCCGGACCTTTACAGGTAAACCAGTTCGCAAATAATAGTTCCGGTCTGAACTAGATTTACACAGTTAGTATACAAGGTATACACTCTGCATTATATCCAGACATAGTAGTCGTTTTAAAACTCTCATTTAATCATTGAAACATCCTTGGAAGACAACAATGGTAATCTTACACATACCACTAGCTTCAAGTAATTTTCAAGTAATTAATCGACCAATACGAAACTTCCCAAGTTGACATCAAATGATTGTCTCACACAAATCATGTAAGATGTTCAACGTAATTTTCACATGATCATCTTTGTCTTAATATTTAGTTTCCAACAAATAAATTGTGTCAAACTAAACTCGTCAAGTATACGATGAACTTAGCTAAAGCTAAAAGCTTCCAACATGTATTTCGAGAGATAGATAAACGAGATAAACTCGGCTCGAAATATCAAATGTGTATAATGTAAAAGTCTATATAGCTATATGACTTAGTCTCATTAGAAGATTGAATAGAATAGACTTTTCAGTGATAGATAAGTTTTAGTCTCCACATACCTTTTGTTGATGAAATTCCCCCAAGCTCTTCAGTAGATCTTCTTCTTCAATTGGTGAATGCCGTGAAGTCTAAAGCTTAATCACACACTTCTATCCTAATACGAGACATAGCTATAAGTAGACTAGAAATCAAGTATATAGTTTTGATCAACTAAACTTGACAAACAAGCTTGAGATAACAACGCTTGCGAGTTCGACCGAGCAGTGCTCTAACACCACTTGGGATATTTAAACAAACGGTGGTTAGCATTAACATATAAAATTATTATATCGTGCAGGTTCCCAGCGGTGCTGATAGATGGACCTTACGGTGTACCAACACAATACTACGGAAAATATGAGGTAGTATTGTTGGTTGGATAGGTTTTTGAGCCACGCGGATGATCGGCACTGTAAAAGACATTGTAAACAACATGAAAACCATCAAAAAATAAGAAGATCTAGAAGCTTCTATAAGCGGGATTTATGTGGGGATTCAGTAACCCAAATAATTTCAACTTAATCTCGGCTAATTTTAATGTGGGAACTATTGTTTGATCATAGATTTTCCAATCCACAGACGGAGTCGTAGGCCCCGGTTAGTTTGACTCGACCAGCAAAACACTTGGGCTGCAGGCTCCGACTAATCTGTAAGCTCAACACCTGGGGATACCAAGTAGTCTATATATAGAGGCTAAACCTATGTAATGTATGTAACTTATTTCTAACGAATAAGAGTTCTCCTTCTTCCGTTCTTCCATATTCTAGTTATACTGCAACATAATCTTCCTTATTAATATAAGTTTGGTCTCACTAAAATAAAATCATATATATTGCCAAAGCCGACTCAGTCTCGAAAGAGTTCAAAAAATAACATCATCTCTTTATCAAATGATCACAGTGTACTGGGTACGGCATAAGAAGTTACAATACCAAGGGTAAACTACTAAAATTATCTCACATGGACTCCTAATCATTGACCTTTGTAACGGGAATTATATAAGTAATTCCAAATTATTTAACTGTAGATGATTATTTATCTATTACCATTTTCATTTAGAAAAAAGATTCTACTTACATCTAGATTCTTCTTATTTGTCTGATTGTACCAGTACCAGTAATAACGAGCTAACTAGTACGGCTCATGATGATAGCTTTGCTCTTCTTGGCCAAATATATATGTATCTTTTTTTTTGATAATTATGTATATGTATTTTAACATCACGTAGAGTTTTATAATCAAAACTTACCCTGTCTCTAGAATTCTCAATAAATTTTGAGCAACTACGGAGACACATGAGCTTGACCGTGTTTGCGGAGTATTAAACACGTCTAGATATTGGTAAAAATTTCTAACTAACCTCATTTAAACAGTTGGGACTTGGGTAAAGTACCCGAATTTGCATTCGAATTTTCTGTTATGCGTCTGCATCTGTCGTATTTCTCCGTCCACAGACTTAGGAAATGAGGTCAATCTCTATCGATTAAATCGAAAATAACAAATGTAGCTTCTACTGGTGAACAAATGTACATATAGCAAGAAATGAATCCTATTATTGAGGCTGTAAACTCTTTGGCGTGGGCGTTTCATAAGATTCTAATATCCTAAATATGGATGGGGGACCTAATCAATATAAGAAGTCAAATTTACCCTAACCTCATAAATCTAACTATTGATTGGAAAATATAATGGATCTAATGAAAAGAAACTAGTAAACAGGCTCAATCTCCTGGTAAGCTTGGTCCTGGTAAGAAACAAGTTCAATCTCCTATTAAGCTTGTTTCTGGTGGTAATTATGCTTCAGATAAAGATGAATATGATGATATTTATGAAGATGAGTATAATGAGATTTATGGAGACCCTGATCTTATGGCAAAAATCCTTGCTGGTTTCCAACCAAAGAAGAGGAATTTTAGAGTGGCAAACGTTTTTAAGTTCTTAGTATTCCTCCTTTTGTTATTTATTTGTGTTTAGTTGCTTTTTTTGAACTTCTAGTGATATTTTGCTGTTATTTTTTAACCCCTTTGGTTTATGGGGGTGGGGGGACTTGAGCCCCCGTGTAATTCTTGTAATTACGTTTTTTTTTTTGCTTTAATAAACTATTGGACTTAGCAAAATAATGGAAAATGAAAAATATAAATTTATTTTTCTTCTTCTTTTTCTCTTCTTCTTCATGAATCATGATGAAGATGATGATCATAATTTCATCATGATGAAGATGGTGATCATAAAAAAACTTAAATATATGGTTCTTCTTCCCCTCTTCTTCTTCTTCTTCTTCTTCTTCTTCTTCTTCTCTAATGCATTGTGATGAAGATGATGATCATATAAAAAAACTAAGAAAACCCAGCATTTATTATTATTTTTGATTGGCTAAAAAATTCGATTCGACTAAGTTAGAGTTAAAAAAACCAATTTCTCAAACTGTTTACGGCTGGAAGTTCTTACTTTCCAAACCATCAATCATATATTACGGATGGGAAAATAAGAATTCCTAGCCGTAACATAGCTTTACGGTTGGGAAACTAAGAATTCCCAGTCATAATTAGGTGTCTATAGTTAGGATTTTCTAGACGTAACTAGTTTTTTCGGCTGGGAAAGCCTAGCCGAAATTAGTTCTAATATTTAAAAAAAAACACACTTTGGGTTGGGAGTTCTTGGTTTCCCAGCCGTAAAGTGTCTGTTACGGCTAGGATGTAATGTTAGCTGTATATAATTCTTTAGGCTGGGAGTTCTTTATTTTCTCAGCCAAAAAGTGTCGGCTATGTTTGGAATGTAAAAATTTTCCCGTTGTAACTGCAAAAGAAAACCCGGATTTTTAACATATTTTAACGGAATAGAATCAACAAAATTGTAATAGGAGTTAAGTATGAGGTTTTCTTAACTACTTGATAGTAACCCGTGCTACGCACCGGTAATAGTTTTTTTGTTTGTTGGTTTTGCGTTTTTGGTAATGTAAGGTTAATATAGTTATTTTCTTTGTTTGCATTTATGGCTAGTCATGAAGGTGGAGATAATAAATATAGATGTTATCAACACTTGTGTAAGTATTAACATAAACATGAATTTTACTTTGTTAAGTTCATTCCTTAAAGTTGTTATTGCGCTATCTGGCCCACATAACAACTTATTTTTGTTGTGCTATATGCGTCAATCAACTTGCTTTAACAATGAACTTTGAAGATATGCAACTTTTTGGTGTTATAATCGAATTTGGAACTAATAAAGAAAGTGTTACCGACTTATATCCGCGTCCTCAATCCACTTTTGTAAACTAAGTATCGACTTCAAATTTTCCATAGTTACCCTTGAAGTTCGACCAAGCTCCTTGGTGTGATCTTATGTTGTTGTAGAAAGTGGTAGTAAAAGTTCGTTCAACTCAGACTTGTGAAGATTGATTTTAGACCTAATTCTAAATTAAAATAGAAAATATGTAGATGATAATAACAGTATTACGAGAGACTGGGACTCAGGATTCCACCATAAATTTCGTTCTTGCGATTCATATATTATTCTAGACAATTATAGCTCAAATAATAAAATATTAACTCTATGTTTTTGCCAAGGTAGATTTTTGAAAGCAATGGCTGTAAATCGAAAGCATGAGACATCAAAACACTTAAGCTAAGCATGACCCATCAATTGAAATCACAACCATTCAATAAAAATCATAAAATGATTAATAATTAATGTAAAAAGTCATAAAATAATTAAATATAATTACCACACGCATGAAATATGGCTTCTTCGTTATCCCAGTGTTGGGGTTTAGCTCCTCATGTCGAAAGCACACTCATTTTTTTTTTCCATTGCTCAAAATGTGTTTACAAAGGTGAAAAGAATGAAAAAGAATTAAACAACTCAACTGCAACGTTCGTAAGTGTTGCAGATTGACTGTTACAAAGCTAACAGTTGAAAAAGGTTGGCTCCAGTCGCTGAAAGTCTTTGGCAACTAATACCTAAAGCCACAGCTTGTGCGATACACTGTTCAGTTCGCGACTGACTTCAACAAGTTATTGTTCTTCAGTGTTCTTCTCCTTCGCCTGCAACTTCTAAAAATCTTCTCTAGCAGCTTCTTTTTCACCTCTTCTCAGCCCCCAAACCCTCGATATATTTCTTCGGGATTCTCTCCAACTATTTATACACCACTAGGATACCTAAATCTCGAGTTTAAACCTCCAAAAATAATTCTTTTCTTCGGCCAAAAGACTCGAACTTTCCATGTTATTCTTTTTTTTTTTCGCGGATGCTGAGTTGTACGTATCTTTTCTTAATCTTACAAGAATATCTCTTCTCAATCCTGACCTAACTTCCACGATAAAACAGGAAACAAAGACCCGAGAAAACTCTTCCCCTGTTTGTCGAGATATGTATGGAAACTTGATTATTTTTTTAACTCTGAAACATTTACCAACCCTGTTTTGATGTAAATCCATATCCAACACATACTCTAATAGAATCTCGTCAAAACTATCTCCACAAAGTTACGGAAATGGCTGCACTTTTCTTTCCCTGTTTATTAATAAACAATGATCTAGCCAATTGTAGCCGAATAAAATAACTATACATGCCCTGTTCATTTCATTCAAGTCCATCCCAACAAAAATTGGCGCTGAATCTGATGAAATCACGTCCAAAATCGATCTAGAAAAATACTCAGTTGACTGCACATATTTCCCGCCAAAACCAGACTTCAAAATGGGGAGGAAAAGGGTGCCCCTTATTCGTTCCTCGGTGCCCATAACAAGTAGTATACCCCTTATCAAATGAGGTTCCCCTTATCCTAGATCCTGGTGCCTTTAGCATATTCTCCTGGTGCCTTTAGTAATTCCTCTTGGGGTGCAAATACCACTTCTTGGATTTTCCATTTTTTTTATGCTCAAGAAGTTGTATTTGGAATCCTGTACAATAACATAAAACCTTATTGTTTGCATTATCAATGAAGGTTAGTGTTGCAATTAATAGTACACCGATATTTGAATCAATAATTTCATCCCGTATCTAGTCGTATACGACAATGAACAAATTTTATCTTACATTGAATATATTTGTCGTTCTGCATTCCCCTAAACTGTCCATAGGACATAAGCTTTAATAAATTATAAGTAATCATATGTTAAGACCCGTGTTGGTACAAAATTGAAATATACGGGTTAAGTGGTGAATGTGTATCGAAAAGCCAGAAGCCATGTAGCTGAAACCCACCTCAACGGTAACTTGACCAAGTTTTTTTATGGTCAGAATAACTTTTTCAATAGAGGTACCATTTGACCCAAGTGTCGTAGTGAAGTCTCCAGTATCACCAATGGTATACGCATCCCATTAATAGTAGTGTTATACTATCAAGATGAGATACCATTTAATCAGTGAATGTTTCAACTTATAATGAAAGTGATCTTAATATTTTTTTCTCATTCGGATTTGCGGAATCAGTTTTTTGATTAATTAACCCTTGAATTTGAATTTCTGAGTCTAAAAGACAATTAAATATGCCAACCTCTCAAATAGCAAAAAGTTCAAATTTAATGGTTTTAATATCCTATTTGGATATATCGCCCAAACTTAATCCATTATCTAAGCATGTAAGTTACTATTATATCCTGAATTGTATTTCAAAGAAAAATAATTTGTTCAACCCGTCGAGAAATACCGCTGATTTCTAATAAGATTCCTGGTTTAGCTTCATAATTTCCAAGAGATTTTTTACTGATCAACTTTCTCTACCGGATTAATTATTTAGAGGTGTTTCGCTAATTACTGGTGGTGGAGGAGGAGGGTGCGGTGGCGACAGTGAGTAAATGAAATCGAAGGAGGTGACTGTGAGCTATTGTGATTGGGTGAAATCAATACATGGAAGATTTCTGTCTTTTAGACCAAGTAGGAAAGATTTGGGTGAAATCAGTACATGAAAGATTGAAATAGGGTAACGGTAATTGAGTAGTATAGATGCAGATTAATTAGGGAAGTTTTGGGTGGAAATTATTATATGGAGGATTGGGTTTATGCTAATCAGTTTGTGGCTATGAGATTTCGTTTTCCACTTCAATTTATTAAAGAAAAAGTACTACAGTATCTTGAGTAAGATCTGAAATTGTGTTCACGCTTATGTAGATTATGGAATTGATTGGAGCAATTATAAATGAGACTTACTTTTGTAGATTGCAGGAACTGTTATAGGTCTGGTAATCAATATTCCAGGGACCGAAAATAGATTTTGACTGGTATACGAATTTGGTTGAGTAATAGGATGATTTTGGCGGAAATTAAATTGCCTAGACCATTTAGCTCAAACTTTGGATGAGTATATGTTATGAAACTGCAGGTAAATTAAGCACGAGTATATATTAAGAAGAACTCTTCTTTCCGTCACCTTGTTGTCGCATACTAACTGTTTGTGAAATTGTCACAACTAGTTCTCTCTAAAATCCCCAACTAGCTCTCTCAAAAATTGCGAGTTGGTCTTATAGATCCGGAGGAAGGAAACCGGAAAATATAATGGGAAAAATAAAGTTTCATGAATCACGAACGGGGTGTTTGTTGGATGTGAATTTTGACAGAAAAATGTATGTGTTTTGAGCAGCGCATTGGATGGAGTTGAGTTTGTATACCCAAGATGCACCTGAGTGCATAATATATATATTCTGATAAAAAAAAAAATTTTGGTCGGGTTGCACCTAAGTGAATAATGTTTCCCTTTTCTGTTTTATTTTTTTATTCTTATTTTTCTTCTTTAATACTTGTTTTTTGTTGAGATTTTAAAGGTGAATGTGATGGTAATAGTGGTGGATTTTATTGCTTGAGATCATGGATTAGAGATTTTAGTTGTGTATAATAAATTGCAGGTGATTGCTAAGATAATCTTAGATTTATTCATGAAGTACGCGAGATGCACCTGAGTGCATAATGTATATTCTGATAGAAAATATATTCTGGCCAGGTTGCACCCGAGTGCATAATGTATATTTTTTTGTCTTATGCGTATTTTTATAAGAAATAGGTTCTTTCCCTGGTTGCACCTAGGTGTATAATGCATATTTTTATAGGAAATAGGTTTTTGCTAGGTTGCACCTGGGTGCATAATGTATATTCTTATAGGAAATAATTTTGGTCAAGTTGCACCTGGGTGCATAATGCATATTTTCATAGGAAATAAATTTTGTCCAGGTTGCACCTGGGTGCATAATGTATCCTCGACCTGGTTTAATTTATTTTTTCGAATTTCATATCAACAATGGATCTTGTTTTGTAGAGATTTTCGACTCCTTTCCAAAAATATAAATTTTACTCCCTCCGTTCCACTTTACTTGGTGTTTTAGGGTTTATTTTTTGTTCCAAAATAGATGAAAGTTTTAGTATTTTCCCCAAATTCTCTCTGATTTTCCCTTTCTTTGGAATCACACCAGAGCATAAATTTTTATCGTAATCAACACATAAACAATTACTCCAATTTTTAAATATTTTCCATGGAAGATATATACTCTAATCTATAAAAAGTTGGTACATCCCAAGTAAATTACAATGGGATTGGTAACTTTCCCGCGCGGCAGTGCAGGACTGAGTTATAAGCTAGCGCGGGACAGCCGTTGGATATCGATTTTCATTTATTTTTAGCCGTTGATGATTAATAGACAGTTGTCAGTTATTATATTTGTCAATAAGCCCTCTAATTATTATAACAAGTTTGAAACAACCCTTATACATTTTAATATTTTATTTACAAAACCTTTTCATTAAGAAAAGTAAAACTTTATCTTTAACTCGTTTTTCCCTTTAGGGTATTTGCTCTGTGCTTTCAAAAACAATGAATCCTTGTCGAAATCTTACAAATGACTTCGACTCTTGTAAACCTAGTGCTGATAACGATTGGGAGATATCACCAGACAAAAATGGTATACTCATATCAATCACTTTTTGATTTTTAATTATGTCTTTCCAATTATTTTAACTTTGTAATCTCAAAACCCTAATTTTCCTAATTCTTTTATGTATAAGAATACAAAAATTAGTGCTAACTAATAGTTTATTAAGAGATGTGTTTAATTGTTTGATTATTGTAAACCATTAGATATAAATTTGAATTATAATATAATTTCTTTTCATGTTATACAGAATTGCATACAGATTTTCAAGCAGAGAATATGTATTTGTTTGAATATGGGATAGAAATTTTTGATGAAGAAACGTATATTGAAGATGATGGGAACATTAATTTACTTGATAGAGAAAATGATGATGAACTTCATGATAAGGAAATTGCAGAAAACAATGTGAAAGAATTGACGGAAGAGGAAATAAATCTTATCCGACCGTATGTTGGACAAGAGTTTGAATCACAAGATGATGCATATGATTTCTATAACCGGTTTGCAGGTAAAACTGGATTTAGTATCCGTTGGCATTCTACAAATAAGTCCAGAGTTGAACCTTTTGAAGTGATAGGACGAAGCTTTTGTTGTTCGCGTCAAGGGCTGCGAGACACTAGAGCTAAGCCCGTTGAACAAAGGAAAAGGCAACGAGCAGATGTGAGAACAAACTGCAAGGCAGTGATGATGATAAAGAAGAGAAAAGACGGATGGGTTGTGTCTCATGTTGTAGAAGAACATAGTAATAATCTTGTTTCTCAAGGAAAGAGGCACAACCTTCGGTCATTGAGAGTCCTTAGTAGTAGCCAAAAGAAAGCCATTGCGAACTATCGTCTAGCAGGCGTTAAAACAAATCAGATGATAAATTATTTGGCAGTTGAGAATGGTGGAGTTAGAAACATTGGATTTCTTCCAAAAGATGCAAGAAATTATTTGAGTACAAGACGACAGTTGGAGCTAAAACATGAGGATGCTCAAGCAGTACTGGACTACTTCGAGCGTCAACAAATGGAAAATCCATCTTTTTTCTATTCAATTCAAGTTGATTCGGAAGGTCAAATTACTAACTTCTTTTGGGCAGATGCTAAGTCAAGGATGGATTATTACTATTTTGGATATGTCATTTGTTTTGATCCTACATATAGTACAAATAGATATGACATGCCATTTTTTCCGATAGTGGGAATCAATCATCATCATCAAACTGTATTATTTGGTGGCGCTTTGCTTTATTCCGAAAGTGAAGAGTCATTTACGTGGGTAATGAAAACATGGATGAGGGCAATGCATGGAAAAACACCAAAGGTTATACTTACGGATCAGGAGTTAGCTATTGGAGGAGCGATTAAACATGTTCTGCCAGGTACGCGTCATAGATACTGCTTATGGCATATTAGTAGAAATGCTATGAAAAACTTATCTAACGTAACCAAAGAATTTGTTTCGGAATTTGGCAATTGCTTATATGGATATGAGACAATTGATCAATTTGAGCATGGATGGACAACAATGCTTGCGAATCACGAATTACAGGATAATAAGTGGTTGTTAACCTTATATAAAAAACGTGAATACTGGGCATCAGTCTACACGCGTGATGTTTTTTTTGCAGACATGTATACAACACAACGCAGTGAAAGCATAAACTCTTTTTTTGATGGATTTTTGAAAAGAGATTTGCCTTTGTGTGAGTTTGTGGTTCAATTTGGACGGGCAGTGGTTGCAAGACGAGAATCTGAAAACAATATGGATTATGAAACAAATTATTCAAGACAAGTTTTGAGATTTGGAATGGGTATTGAAGAACATGCATCTTTAGTGTATACAAAGGCAATTTTTAAGAAATTTCAAGAACAGTTAACTCAATGTTTTTGTTATTCTCATGATATAGTCGAAAGAAGTGGAACAAAGTCGATTTATCACTTATCCAGAGTTGGACATGAACGCAAACATTGGAAAGTGGTGTTTGACTCTTTTGATAAAAGTGCTCAATGCAGCTGCTTACTATATGAATTTGCGGGTTATTTGTGCAGACACATCTTCAAGGTTTTTATAGTTGAGAATATTCAAAATCTCCATCTCAATATGTACTAAAACGTTGGACAAGAGATGCCAAATATGGAGTTGTAGTATTCGACCAAGGAAAAGAAATTATAGTTGATCGTCGAGACGAAGTTACAATAAGATACAGTAAACTTTGCCAAGATGCAATAAATATTTCAGCTAAAGGTTCTACATCTGTTTCGGTATATAACGTCGCAGTTCAAGTGTTACGGAAGGCTTTAGAAGATATCGAGAAAGTGATTAAAGACTCTCAAGCCAATGGCGAAAGTGAGTCTCATTCATCACCAAATGAAAATATTACAAGAAACGTAGAAACAGTAGAAAGCCTTCCAAATAATCGGGAGTCATTGTGTGATCCACCTATTGTGAAACGTAAAGGAAAAAATGGAGCAATGAAGTCTTGGATTGACAAACTTAACAGCAAGCGGAAAAATATCGAAAAGAAAGCAAAAAAGAAATAAAATGATTTAACAAGGTAAATCGGCAATTGTGAAAACAATCCTGTTATAACTTGTGTATATTGTCAATCTTGTTTCGTACCTACGGCAACACTATTAGTTTTGATACTAGTCTAATTTCACATAGTTATGTTGTTTGCAGTTTGGACACACCGGTGATACAAAAAAAACGTACTTTCTTTTCTCTCATTTAAAGTTTCATTTCATCGTGCATTTGTTTTCGTTTATTTCTCCATTACCCATTTTTTTACGCTTGAAGTTTATGTATTATACTGCAGGCCCAAGCAAACGTGCTTTTAGAGAACTCAACAGCCATCAACCTGAAATATACAACCACCAAGCCGAAATGAGCAACATGCAACGGCAACAAGCAAGTCTTTAACTTAGACACAAGAATACCATCAGATGGCAGTAGACCACTTGGTTTGTTTGTTTTTTTGTTTTTTTTTTTTGAAATGAGCAACTGGTTTCTCTTTCAATTCAAATTTGTCCATTGATAACCACCGAAACTGCTCAAACTGATTAGCCACATTGAAATCCCTGTCTTATTTGAATTATAATTGAAGTTTTTTGGTTCATATCATCATTCCATTAATTGTATCTGCATACTGGTTCATGATGTGTTGGGATACCAAAGTTCTTTTCATGAGATGTTTGCTTGGACTATCAGATCCAACTACCATTTCTTGTTTTAACACTAAACACGGACAAAAGAAATAAGTTTGGTGCAGAATTCAACTAGCTAGTTGAAGATGTTATGGAAAAAAGACAGGTCAATTAGCTTTCATCTCGTTGGTGCGCATAAAAAGAAATAGGCCAACTAGTTTTGCATCTCATCAGTACGATAAAAGCTGGAGACGGAAAATAGAGTAATTAATAAATATTAATTAAGATTGAGGACCTAATAGAAATTATATATTTCTTAACAGCTGTCACCAGTTATAGTTTCATAGAAAGAAACAAAATATAAAGATGATTCACATCTGACGGTTCTAAGGTTGCTAGCTTATAAAGCTTGCATGCACTGTCGTGCGGGGTATCAGTTCCCATTTATTAAAGCATAAGTACTACAGTATCTTGAGTAAGATCTGAAATTATGTTCACGCTTATGTAGATTATGGAATTG
Organism: Papaver atlanticum; assembly: GCA_023531105.1. Taxonomy (NCBI): domain Eukaryota; kingdom Viridiplantae; phylum Streptophyta; class Magnoliopsida; order Ranunculales; family Papaveraceae; genus Papaver; species Papaver atlanticum. The sequence goes on along the minus strand of JAJJMB010008919.1, from coordinate 952,127 downwards.
ATTGGAGCAATTATAAATGAGACTTACTTTTTTTAGATTGCAGGAACTGTTATAGGTCTGGTAATCAATATTCCAGGGGCCGAAAATAGGTTTTGACTTGTATACGAATTTGGTTGAGTAATAGGATGATTTTGGGGGAAATTAAATTGCCTAGACCATTTAGCTCAAACTTTGGATGAGTATATGTTATGAAACTGCAGGTAAATTAAGCAGGAGTATATATTAAGAAGAACTCTTCTTTCCGTCACCTTGTTGTCGCATACTAACTGTTTGTGAAATTGTCACCACTAGTTCTCTCGGAAATCTCCAACTAGTTCTCTCAAAAATTGCTAGTTGGTCTTATAGATCCAGAGGACGGAAACCGGAAAATATAATGGGAAAAATAAAGTTTCATGAATCACGAACGGGGGGTGTTTGTTGGATGTGAATTTTGACAGAAAAATGTATGTGTTTTGAGCTACGCATTGGATGGAGTTGAGTTTGTATACCCAAGATGCACCTGAGTGCATAATATATATATTCTGATAAAATAAATAATTTTGGTCGGGTTGCACCTATGTGCATAATGTTTCTCTTTTCTGTTTTATTTTTTTATTCTTATTTTTCTTCTTTAATACTTGTTTTTTGTTGAGGTTTTAAAGGTGAATGTGATGGTAATAGTGGTGGATTTTATTGCTTGAGATCATGGATTAGAGATTTTAGTTGTGTATAATAAATTGCAGGTGATTGCTAAGATAATCTTAGATTTATTCATGAAGTACGCGAGATGCACCTGAGTGCATAATGTATATTCTGATAGAAAATATATTCTGGCCAGGTTGCACCCGAGTGCATAATGTATATTTTTTTTGTCTTATGCGTATTTTTATAAGAAATAGGTTCTTTCCCTGGTTGCACCTAGGTGTATAATGCATATTTTTATAGGAAATAGGTTTTTTCTAGGTTGCACCTGGGTGCATAATGTATATTCTTATAGGAAATAATTTTGGCCAAGTTGCACCTGGGTGCATAATGCATATTTTCATAGGAAATAAATTTTGTCCAGGTTGCACCTGGGTGCATAATGTATCCTCGACCTGGTTTAATTTTTCTCTAATTTTTTTTTTCGAATTTCATATCAATAATGGATCTTGTTTTGTAGAGATTTTCGACTCCTTTCCAAAAATATAAATTTTACTCCCTCCGTTCCACTTTACTTGATGTTTTAGGGTTTATTTTTTGTTCCAAAATAGATGAAAGTTTTAGTATTGTCCCCAAATTCTCTCTGATTTTCCCTTTCTTTGGAATCACACCAGATCATAAATTTTTATCGTAATCAACACATAAACAATTACTCCAATTTTTAAATATTTTCCATGGAAGATATATACTCTAATCTATAAAAAGTTGGTACATCCCAAGTAAATTACAATGGGATTGGTAACTTTCCCTAGAATCTATAAACTAAAAACTAGGTCATTTTTTTTTTTTTAAAGGTATTAATATGGGTAGAATTGGAAAAGTTTAACTCTCTCTGATGTTTCTTAATCTGCGTGAAAAACTTTATAACATCAAGTAAAATGGAACGGAGGGAGTATCAAAATCCGACTTATATTTCGAAAGTTAAGACTTTTCTCATAATTAATTTTAAATAAGAGGGAGAAAATAAATAAGAGAGAGAAAATGATATGATAAATAATAAAGTTTAAAATAAAGGGTATATGTGACTAAATTTTCTTGTATCTTTTTCACCCAGACCTATATTTTACAAGTCCATTATTCCCATATTTTATGAATTTTGGACAAATAACCCATTTTCCGGAATCAGAATGGCCAGACCTTTCAAATTAGCAAAAGAGATGCAAAACTTATAAAAGCACATAAGTTTAAGTACTTGCATGCTAAAAATATCCAGATTGCACCAACATATATAAAAGATTGCCTTTGCTTTTTCAGTTCACGAAAGCTTACCTCCATGGTTTGCATTCTCAGGATTCATGTAAGAATCGGAGCATACAAAGACACCTTGGAACCCGTAGTTTTAAGGGAATTTTAAAGAAATGTCAAGCGAAAATTTCCGATATAAGAAAGTGCCACTGTTTTTTTCAGAATACATAAAGTGTCACTGGTTTTCATAATGGAAAGTCAAATGTTATGAGTTTACTAATCTACCCATCGAGGGACCACTTTTTTCTCTTCTTTTTATCTCTTAATACAAAAAGAGGATCACTTCACTCTCCGATTTTTCTCTCTAAAATCAAATAAATTGGAACAAGGACAAGTTAGAAAAAAAAATATATTAAAAAGTGGTTAAAATGATCAGTTTTCTTAATTTTTATGCAAAACCAGAGAAGCCTATCTTTTAGAAACAGAGAGTACAAATTAGTGTTAGCAACTTTGAGATAAAAGGCAGAAGTCACTGTGGTACAGTGGTAAAGTTATTGGGTGATGATACCAACGACCTGAGTTCAAAACTCGTCCCCATTGAAATGTGGGGATTTTTCACTTCTTTTCCTAGCTACATGTGGTTGTAGGTGGTAGGTTGTATACCTCTTTGGAGTTTAAACTTTAAACCCAATTTTTTTTTGAGATAACTTCCTCACTTGCAAAGAAATGTGGGGCCACAGAACTAGAATCTCCGCGACATGATTTTCTTAATTATTTAACCTTTTTTGCCCCTAAATTATTGGACTGTTGTCATGTTAAATCAGGGACATGGTGATTCAGCTGGTCCAAGGAGACGGATAAAAATAATCAAATGCATATTTATACCAATTTACAATGTAGGTGGATTATCAGGTCGTGGGTTGCTCTCGTGGATCTAGTTGCTGGGTAGGTAGGGAGGCATTATAGTAGGCATGCAGTTTAGCGTAAAGGGAGACCCTCCCGTCTATTACGACCGAGTGGCATGCCTCTTGCCATTTATGCAGAATCAACACGAGGTTGAATGCAACAGCCAAAAACAAAATAAAAGTCCCTAATCCCACTGAAATCCTTCTAGATACCAATGTAGATTTCCATTTATAACCTCCAACAACGAAAATTAGTTAGAAAGGCAGCAAGAGAATGACTAGTATTTTAACGCAGTCTGTAAGAAGACGGAGGAAGTTGGTGGGAATTCCTTCCTTTTCCAACTAAAATCCTTTAACATCATTAATCCAAATCCCCTCTTTCTTCTCCCAAAATCTATCTTCCTCCCTATAATTCCCCTACCTGTCTGTGTCCCCCTGCAACAAAATTGCTTACTTAAGTTGGAAATCGATCATTTTAGTGGTAATTCTTCACGAGATCTTGCTGAATTTGATCTCGATTCTTTTTTTTTCTTACCTTTATGATGCTGGTCGTAGATTTCTCGGATCCATACTAAAATTTCTGATTTTTTTTTTCTTTTCCTGGCTCTCAGATTTTTTCAGTGCAGATATTGAGAATGGCGTCTGCAAAACTAAAAGAAGTTGTAACTGAGAAAAAGAAGCAAGTTATTGAAATTGAGAAGAAACCTAGCTTAAAAACTAGTGATTCATTCTCAGAGATGAGTGTACCTGAAACTGGTTGTTTATCAATTATAGTGTTGGGTGCTTCTGGAGATCTTGCTAAGAAGAAAACATTTCCAGCTCTTTACAATCTTTACAGACAGGTTTGCTTTATTTCTGTGTCAAACTTAACTAACTCTTAATTCCGTGATCTTAATTACCCTAATTCCTGTTTTTTCTTTCGACATTGATAGTATAATTTTGTTTATTCGGGTATGCGGAAGACAACACCGTATCAAGCAAAATCATGCTGTTTTGAATTTTTAATTAGGATTTAATTAACCTAATTATTGTTTAATTAGTTGGTTTTCACTTTTGGAGTTTAGACTACTGAAAATCTGTGCATTTGGGTATGGGTAGAGAATGATCATATCAAGCAAAATCATGTTAATACTATAACTCTTAATTAACTTAATTCCCGTTTAATCTGCTTTGTTGTTTTGCCTACAAATATTGAACTAGCACAATTTTGTAGTTTACGGGAATGTGGATGAAATGCTCAGATAAAGCAAATCCTAAATTGTTCTTAGTTAACTAGTTATTCTTAGTTAACTAGTTATATGCTAGCTAAGAAATTTGTCTGTTTAGTATGATGAGCAGGAGAAGATAGGGGAGGTTTTTGGGTAGTCATTTGTTTTCTGATATGCGTTAAGTTAGTAATTGTTCGTTAGGGGTTTGTTTAATATTAATAAGGGTTGTGTTTATGCGTTAAGTTTGGAGAAGGTTGTGTTTGGTATATTAATATTCATTAAGGGTTTGTTTACACAGGGATTTTTACAATCAAATGAAGTACATATATTTGGTTATGCTCGAAGTAAGATGTCAGATGATGAATTGAGAGTTCGTATTCGCGAGTAAGATTTCTCACATTTAGGTTTATCCCTTTATGCAATTTTGTTTGTACAATGCTGTTTCACATTGATCTTATTTCATTTGTGAGCTTTTACTATTGCGTTTACGTGTTAATATGTGGGCCTGGTTAAATTCCTTCTTTTATTTTGAAGCTCTTTCAGTTGCTTCGTTGTGTAATACAGATTAATTCAATATGTAAGCTTTACTGCAGATATCTCATCAAGAAGGATACATCGCCAGAACAGTCTGAAGATGTATCGAAGTTCTTGCAATTGGTATATTTCTGGACATGTTATCCTTTTAGCATCTGTTGGCCATTCACAAGGCTAGTAACTTGATTTTCTTTGTAATTTTGCAGATCAAATACGTTAGTGGTAACTATGATAGCGATGAGGGCTTTAAGTTATTGGATAAGGAAATTTCGGCGCATGAACTATCCAGAAATACTCAAGAAGGATCGTCTCGTAGACTCTTCTATCTTGCGCTCCCACCATCTGTGTATCCTCCTGTCTGCAGAATGATCAGGTTTAACTGCATGAATAAATGTGAGTGTCCTTGAGGAATTGAGTATTTGCTTTACTTATTTCACGTATGTGGTCTATTTAAAGTTACTTGCAATTCTGCGGGGCTTATTTAACGTATGTGTCTATTTAAAGTTTCCCGACATTAGTTGAGGTTGTATCTACATCAAAACACAGCTTTGCATATGAAACTATTTACCTTTCTGCTGGTGCGTTATTTAATGATGCTGCTAAAAACAGCACTTGGAAAAGAAAGAAAATAATGGAAATGCTTACTTTTCATTTTTTAAGCTGTGGGATAAAAGTCTTGTAATTGTTCTTCGCATTTCATGAAAATAATGCACAATGGCCGGCTGGCTTTGACCTGAGTGTAAGTGTGATGAGCATACACTGTGTTTGTTTTCAGCTGATCTTGGTGGATGGACACGAGTCGTCGTTGAGAAACCTTTTGGCAAGGATTTAGACACTGCAGAGGATCTGAGTGCCCAACTTGGGGAGTTGTTCGAGGAAAAACAGATTTACCGTATTGATCACTATCTAGGAAAAGAGTTAGTGCAAAACTTGGTAATATTCTCCTCTGAAGTTCCATTTTGTTTATCTAAGGTCTTCTAATTCTGTACTTATCTTTCTCTTTTATTTGTTGAATTGGCAGTTGGTGCTTCGTTTTGCTAATCGCTTCTTTTTGCCCCTTTGGAATCGTGATAATATCGCTAATGTTCAGGTATGGACTCTTCTTAAGTTACTTGTTGCCTATGTGACGAATTGTTAATTTATGCCATTGGCAAGCGTTTACTGCTCCACGTGATTAAGATCTCAAATACACAATTTCGCTAAAACTGATCTTTAATCTTACAAGCTCATAATTTTAATGTTCCTATCAGAAGGGTTAGTATTATTTTAACGCTAGGGAGCATAGCTTGTAAATGGATCATCATGTAATTGTGGTTGTAATTTATTACCCCTGTATGGTTGCTATAATTCAGACTAGCCGGCGAGTGGTGATACTCAGGCCACATCTATAAGTTGTCACTTTAGTTGGATACTTGGGTGTGTCTGACATTTACCTTATTTTCTTGCAGATTGTATTTAGGGAGAAAATTGGAACTGAGGGGCGTGGTGGTTATTTCGATGAATATGGGTAAGTCTTGAGATTTTATGATCTACTTATTTTCTTCCTCAAGACAACTATATTCGGACTCCAGGGTAATTATGAATTACTTATTTTCTTTCTTGTAGTCAATGATGCATAAACATGGTTTCACTTTTTGCAGAATCATCCGGGATATCATTCAGAATCATCTATTGCAGGCAAGTCTACCTGATAGCTGATGACGTTATATTCTGACATTTGTTAGTTATGGAGATACAGTTAAAGCTGGAGTTTTAAGCTGGACTCACAATTTTTTTCCTACATCACTGTATAGGTTCTCTGCTTGGTTGCCATGGAAAAACCTATTTCTCTTAAACCCGAGCACATCCGGGATGAGAAAGTGAAGGTTTTACTCGAACTTACTCTCTTCTAAAATTTTCATTATATATGTATTTTTCTTCCTATCTTACCTGAATGTATGCTAAGCAAGCGATTTGTTATCTAGAATGAAATTCTGTATTTCACTTGATACTTCATTTGCAGAATCCAACATCTCGTTGACGACATAACCTTTTATTGCAAGTGGATTTATGAGCATCATATCATATGAATTTGATATCTCTACATCATCTGTTAATTACTATCTTTTTATTGACGCTAGTTGTAGGTTTTGCCTCCTAGAGTCGTAGGAAGATTTGTCTCGAATAAAATGATGATGCAGTTGGATGTGCTCCGTCCCATGAAAAGCTGGCTTTTATCATCATCGAGATAGTAGCTTTCTTATCACAATAAATCTCTGTCCTTTCAGCATGAATTCGATATAATACATCGACATAAACAGAAACAATAGAAGTACCAACATCACCTTTCACCTTCATTTAGAAAGTAGGTTCATTATCACTACGAGGAAAATCATTTTTACAAAAAGAAGAGTGTCTACAATACCATGCTCTAGGGGCTTGTTCAAAGCCATAGAGAGCTTTCTTCAGGTAGTAGGCTTTGTCTTCCTTCCGTCCAACAATAAAACCTGTGTCTGGTCAATGCATACATCTTGTTTTATGGAACCATTAAGAAAAAGCAGACTGAATATCAAGCTGCAAAACACTCTATTTCAAGAAGTGTTGTTTACCTTATATTTATGCTGTCAAACATCAGGTTCTTCAGTCAGTCATGCCGATATCAAATGAAGAGATTGTGCTTGGACAGTACGAAGGATACACTGCTGACCCGACAGTTTCGGATCACTCGAACACCCCAACTTTTGCAACCATGATTTTGCGGATACACAACGAAAGATGGGAAGGTGTGATAACAAATCATTTGGTATCATCTATATGTATATATATATATATATATAATTTGATATATTTTGAGAACCATCTATAGTAACATCTTGATCTTGCCTTACCATGTTGTTAATATTTGTATTTGCTTTCCTGTAGGTGTTCCCTTCATCATGAAAGCTGGAAAAGCCTTAAACTCAAGCAAGGCAGAGATTAGAGTCCAATTTAAGGATGTCCCTGGTGACATCTTCAAATGTATATTTATTTTTTTATTTTCAATTCTGAAATGCCAAGAAAAGAAACATGCACGTAGTACTTATCTAGAAACTGTTTTACTTTTTCCGGCCACTATAGAGTGAAAAATGTTTGATGGTTCTGACTTGTATCATGTAGGCAAAAAACAGGGCAGAAATGAATTTGTCATACGCCTGCAACCTAAAGAGGCCATGTACATGAAATTAACTGTAAGTATTTATCAGTGGTTGTTGGTACACCGTACGTGATTCTTCTATCAATTGCATGTTTTATTATCATTTATTCTCCAGGTTAGAATCCAAAATGTTTGTTTTAATAAGTTAAGCCAAAGTCTACGTACTGCTCGTACTGAAACCATTATGAAAATTAAGTAATTTAGTACGTGTGATTTAAATTGCGAAGCTGAAAATCTATCTGTGTTTCAGGTCAAGAAACCCGGACTGGATATGTCAACCATCCAAAGCGAATTAGATTTGTCTTATGGACAGCGCTATCAAGATGCCGTAATCCCAGAGGCTTATGAACGATTAATTCTAGACACGTACGATCTGAACTCTTATCAACATTAAATGTTAATAAACTTTTTGCTTATTGGTCCTTTTCGCATGTGTATTTAAATTGTGAGTGCCTGCAATCTACCTTTACTCTGCAGAATTCGAGGAGATCAACAGCATTTTGTCCGTAGGGATGAGCTTAAGGTAAGTGAATTTCAATAAATTTATCTGAAATCTCATTATATTCTCATTCCAAATGGTTTTCACAATTTCTACTGACGAATTGATTTTCTTATTCCATTAGGCCGCTTGGGAGATCTTTACTCCTCTGTTGCACAGGATTGACGAGGGCAAAATGAAGCCACTTCCATACAAAAGGGAAAGCCGAGGTCCAGCTGAAGCTGACGAGTTGCTTGAAAAGGCCGGATATGTGCAGACACACGGATATATATGGATCCCACCTACGCTATAACTGTTAGGTATGGTAAGAACTGTACTCACTTGTAATAAAAGGGCTTTGTTTTGTGGAACTTGGTTCTGGGAGGGTTGAAAGTCTGTTTAACCAGGAGCCCCAACTTTCATGTGTCGTCGAGAACTTCTCATATTTTCTCAATTCAAAACAAACTTCACTTTAAGTTTTAATGGAGCTAAACGTTGCGATCTGTACTCTATTTGGTCTTTTTAATTGCAATTTGTTGATGGAACTGGAAATTGCTATTGGTTTTTCAAAAAAAAAAAGATAGAACAAATGGATAATTAAGCTAACTACTACGGTTGATCAAATTCAAGATTAGCTTGAATCTTTGATTGTATTGCGCCCTTTTGCGCCTTTGATTGGGCGCAAGCAAAAAGTATGGTTTAGATTAGAGCCATTGGATCACGTTAGGATGTTTTAATCTTATTGATCGAGTTTGTTGTTGGTCGCTTCAAACTTGATTCAAGATCACTTTTAAGCATTCCCTAGGCCACGCTTTTTTGCTATGTTGAATCCTGTTAATAGGAGGGAAACAACGCATACGAGGAGGGAAAAAAATCTGTCAAAATATAGTCAACCTAGATAAAAGAAAAAATAGTATCTGAAAATTAAATAATTATCTAAATACCTCTTCTGTCCTTACTGACCTAACAGAGACTATACTGCTTCTCTTGACATGTCTAAGGCCTTTGATAGGGTAGAGTGGTCTTTTCTAATTGATGTTCTAAAGTGCTTTGGGTTTTCAAGTCATTGGTGCGATTTGATTTTGCAATGTATAAGTGCGACTAGTATATTAATACTTGTGAATGGATCCCCTTGTAATACCTCTGAGACAAGGAGATCCCTTATCTCCATACCTATTTATCCTGTGTATGGAGTCATTCTCCAGATACTTAATGTATTGTGAGAGTGGGCATTGGATCCATGGTGCTAGAGTCACTAATGATGCATCCAGTGTGTCTTATCTTTTATTCGCTGATGACTGTCAGTTGTTCACTAAAGCAACTCACTATGAAGCTAAAAATCTGGTTGAGGCAATCAAAGTTTTCAGCTCTGTCTATGGACAAATGATAAATTTTGAAAAATCTGGATGCTTTTTTAGCAAAAAAATTCATCCAGATAAAGGTGTCTCCCTGATTAGAACCATCAATGTTAAGAAAATAGACCTAAATGACAAATATTTAGGTATTCCTCTTTTCATTAACAGAAACAAAGCCGAATCTTTTGCTTATCTTGCTGAGCATCATGAAAACAGGGTAGCAAGATGGAAAGGCAAACAATTTACTCAAGCAGGTAGGTCAGTGATGGTCAAAAATGTACTAAAGTCGTCATCTATTTATCATGTGAATTCCTTCTTGATTCCTGATAGCATTATCTATCAAATGGAAAAGTCCCAGATGGACTTTTGGTGGGGTAAAAAGAATCAAGGTGGGATTTATATGAAACAGTGGCCAACGGTTTGTACTCATAAGCATGTAAGTGGTTTAGGTTTCCGCGATTTAAGAAAATTTAATCTAGTCTTATTATCTAAAATTGCTTGGAAATTAATTCATGGTTCTGATGAGTTATGGTTTAAAATCTTGAAATGCAAGTATTTTAGCAATAATCATCCTTTACATTGTAAGAAAAAGCAAGATTTTTCCTGGGTGTGGAAAGGTATATGTAGAGGGTTAGAAATAGTGAAACAAAACTCTCATTGGGAAGTAAAAAATGGTTTTAGTATCAGTGCATTTGAGTATAAATGGATTCCTAATGCTTCATTTCCAACATGTAACCAATATCCTAACCCCAACCTAGTTGTTGCTGATTCCATAGACTAAAATACTAAGCAATGAAATATACCCATGCTTCTTGACTTTTTCACTAGAGAGAATGTTGATCCTGCCTAAAGTTTAACTTTTTCTCTGGAAATGCATAAGTGACATTCTGCCAACTAAAGCTAGGTTATCTCAATATGTGACTAACAATGATGGTTTGTGTAGCATGTGTAGTAATAATGTTGTTGAATCGACTGAACATCTTCTTTTACACTGTTGATTTTCCAAATCTGTCTGGCCTGCTACACCAAATGGGTTTATTACTTTGCAGGATCTAATCCCACCATTAAAGAATGGATAGAGAAATGGCTACTTCATAGCCAGGATGTAAACATTCAAATAGAAATCCTTACCACAGCCTGGAGCATCTGGAGAGACAGATGCTTTAAAGTTTTTCAGCAAAAGTTTACCCAGCCTACTGCTACAGCCAGATTAGCCACTAGGCTTACTAATGACACTTTAGCTTCTTTGGCCTTGGATAATACCCAGTTAATTAAAACTTATGGTAGACATGTGAACAACCAAACTGCTAGTATCTCCAATCCAGTGCTTACCCATTCTCAACCAAGTGATTGTATTATAATCTATTGTGATGCATCATTTGATAAAGATACTAATAATACTGGAATTGAAATTTATATGACTACAGGTTCAGGTAGCTTCAAGGGGTGCAAAACATTTATAGGAATAACAAGGAATGCAGAAAAGGCGGAGTTTCTAGCTGTGCTTGAAGCTATTAAATGGGATAGTAACAAGAATTTGTGCTCAATCACTATAGTGATGCAAAAAAAGTTATGGATTACTTAGAGAATAAAAATGGCAGTCTATGTTGGTTCAGTAGTACCATTTTAGATGTTTGTTATGTGATGTTAGATTCCATCTCATTTTCTAAAACTAGCCATCTCAGTAGAGATTTTAATTTAGTTGCCGATAAAGCGGCTAAACATTGCAGAAGAACCAATACTTGTAATAAGTGGTAGGAAATTGTACCTGATTTCCTATCACAATACTTGTAAGTTATCTCTTAATGCAATGTCCTTTTTCCTAGCAAAAAATAATAATAATAAAAAGAAAAGAGATAATAGCGGTGTCTCCATGGGTATGCTAGTAAACTCGTAATTTTTGACTTTCCATTTATGGAAACCATCCTATCTTTTAAACATAAAGGGAGTATTTTTTTAATAACCAGAAAGTCCTTAAGAGCATCTCTAATGCTAGGGGTGGAGGTCATCCTATGTGGAGGTGTAAATAACACACTTTTAATATAGGTCATTCACATATGGACAAAATATCATCCTATGTGGAGGTATAACTAACACACTTTTAATGGAGGTCATTTACATATGGACAAAATAAATAAAATTAAGACCTTTCAACACAAAAATCATCTCCAATCCTCAAGGTTTTATCTAACATCTTTTAAATTAACATAGAGACGGGTTGATGATGTGGACTTAACCATTGCATTGAAGACGGAATTTTGTTGGAAAAAGTCTTAAATCATAGGTGTCATGCTTTTTTATGACCTCCACCTCTAGCATTGGAGATGCTCTAATTAGTTGTTAACAAATAGAATTAGTTGAGTTAATTGAGTATATCTAAAGACTTAAAGGCCTATGAAAAAGCGGGGGTCTAACAACCTCACCCAATATTTCGCTTAGCGATCTGTATGGACTAACTCCAATATACTTTTAAGAGAATCAACTAGACAGTCAGACTCAATCTTAATAAAAGTATATCAAAGAGTTATATCTCAATTTCTCGATTCAATCCACACTCAAACAAATAGGAATTTGCGAGCCTGATTGAATACAAGAGAAATAACTTGAACGGTACCAAAGACCAATGTTCAAGGATCAATCAATTTCAATCAACAACCAAAGGTTGGATTTACCAATTGATCGATTCAACGCACAACCTGTGATAGTTTAATTATATATCAAAATATAATGCGGAAAAGAAATAACACAGAGACCAGAAGTTTTGTTAACGAGGAAACCGCAAATGCAGAAAAACCCCGTGACTTAGTCCAGATTGAACACCACACTGTATTAAGCCGCTACAAACACTAGCCTACTACAAACTTACTTTGGTCTGGACTGTAGTTGAACCCCAATCAATCTCACACTGATCCAAGGTACAGTTGCGCTCCTTACGTCTCTGATCCCATAAGAATACTACGCACTTGATTCCCTTAGCTGATCTCACCCACAACTAAGAGTTGCTACGACCCAAAGTCGAAGACTTTAATAAACAAATCTGTATCATACAGAAAAGTCTACAAGAATGGATAAATCTGTCTCCCATAGAAATACCTACGAGTTTTGTTCAATCTTTTGATAAATCAAGGTGAATAGGAACCAATCGATAACCCGAACTTATATTCCCGAAGAACAGCCTAGAATTATCAATCACCTCACAATAATCTTAATCGACTAGCGAAACAAGATATTGCGGAATCACAAGCGATGAGAATAAGATGTTTGTGACTACTTTTCTATCTTGCCTATCGGAGAAATTAATCTCAAGCCAATCTTACGATTGTACTCAATCACGATAGAAACAGCAAGATCAAATGACGCAACTCCCAATGAAGTTTTTAAGTCGTTAACCTACAGGGTCTCGATAGAAACTTAAGGTTAAATGAGAATCAACTCTAGCTTATACAACTAGTATCACACAGGAGGTGTGGGGATTAGGTTTCCCAGTTGTTAGAGTTCTCATTTATATAGTCTCCAAATCAGGGTTTGCAATCTAAGTTACCTTGGTAACAAAGCATTTAATATTCACCGTTAGATGAAAACCTGATTAGATTCAAGCTAATATCTTTCAACCGTTAGATCGAACTTAGCTTGTTATACACAATTGAAATATACGTCATTTAGGTTTGAGTAACCGTACCTAAACGTGTACATGAACTTAAACATTTATAAAAATAAGGAATGCAATCTTTGCAAACCGTGGCTATAATGTTCATGAATTGATTCGAGTGAATCAAACCTATTTTGCTTCAATTGTGTTCTTGTATACTTTTATGAGAATATAGCAATTGAACGGCTCTTTAACTAGCAATTGAAAGGCTCTTCAATTGTGTTCTTGTAAGTCTCATATCCTAGTAACTTTCTAGCTAACCTATACGAAGTTGACTCTAGTAAATGATCAAGCGACTCTTTAAATGAGTTTTGATTCACTAAAATATGACAACCAAACTTGACATACTAACGCTTGGTGGGTTCAATCGATCTATTCTCTAACACCTTCCCAATCAAATAATCACTTAGAGGGGTATACCACATCCGCCCAGATTGCTTTACTCCGTAAAGTGAGCGTTTCAACTTAATTGAAAATGCACTGAGTTACTTGATTCGGGTAATGGAAGGCCATCAGGCACTTTCATGTATATCTATGAATCAAGATCCCCGTAGATATGCTGTAACCACATCCATAAGATGCATTTCAAGTCCTTCTGAAACGACCAAGCTAACTAAGTAGCATAATGTTATGATGTCCAATTCGGTAGAGTATGTTTACTCAAAATCAATTCCAGGGCGTTGTTGATAGGAGCCTAAAATACATCATTTGAGTATCAAATACTTATGTTTTTTTAGCGAATTCTCGTGTATTAGTGGATATTACGCTTTATTTTGCATTTTTTAGTTACTTTGGAGTCATGGACATAAAAGAAGAGAAAAAGGAGCATAATTGGTTGCTTAGAGACATTGGAATTAACGGAATTGAAGTGTAGAACTACACAAGTCTAGAATGTGTCAAAATCATAAATTACAGGAGCACTAAAACATTTTTATTCAAGGCAGCCAGTTGTTATATCCTAAGAATTTCTAAGGACATACTACAGTTCATTAAGGGGACACCCTCCCTTATAACCAAAACTAGGTCGAGCAACACTCAGTTCAGATAACTCAAAGTTCTCTCACTGCAGCCAAGTTCCTATCACCGGCAAGCAAGGGTCCATGGTTATTTTCAAAGGTCTAGATGATTAGAAACCGAGAAGAACAAAGGGCAAGTATTTCAACTTGAGTGTGAGTCTGACATGGTTTTATGGCCGAAAAGACAGGGAAGAAAAGATGCTTGCTACCATTGATTATGATGTAGTACATCTTTATCTGTATCAACAATGGTTGTTGATCCCTTACTTATGTATCAACTATAATTGTTGATCCTTTTGCGAACGTATCAACTATAACAGTTGATCCCTTTCGTCTGTTTCAGTTTGCTTGCCTTGTAAGTCTTTTCTTTCCTAGTTTGTTTAGATTTCCTTTTCTTTTCTGTTTAGTCGGTTCTTGAGAACCTATTTAAAGGCTTTGCCTTCTTGTTTTTGAGACACATCTTATTATCAATATTATTATCAATTCAATTATCAATTTTATCTCCTTTAGAATCTTGATCCTTGAATCAGATTTTAGTTAAGTTTCTGAGAAACTTAAATTATCCTCACAACCCTAGCAACTAGTTACTTTCTCCTTATCTGTGCTATACTAGTTGGTATCAAATACATAGTTTTTAGATTTTTTTCTAGAAACAGATCCTTACACAGCTTCCGCAATAACTCAAAACCCTGAATTTTCAAACGACTTTTCTTTCTGAAGTTTCAATGGGAGATCAGTTACTTACTAAGTTTAAAAAACTTTTGAAACCAATTACAACCTCTATTACAAATATCGAAAAAAAACTTGAAACAAATGATTCAAACATCAAAAATCTTACATATAGTTTTGAAAAAAAAGTTTGGAACTATCGAAAGAAGGTTATTGTTCCAAGGAGAATATATAGACAAATTATTGAAACACACTGGTTTAGAAGAGGAAGGCATTCCATATAACTGATGATACAGAGGGCGAAAAAAACACAACTAGAGGAAAAGAAGATGATGAAACAAAGAAAGTTAAGACAAAATCTTTTGTTCAGAATACTTCTATTCCTGGCAATGTTTCGCATATCCTTCAACACAAAGAACCAGTGGAAGGATTTCTTAACACTAAAAAAAACCCTGTTAATGTTATTATCAACAGTGATGACGAAGACAAGGATGAAAAAATCAAGGCACAACAGTGGATAGATGATAAACAATTAAAGTCTAATTTGAATCCTTATGGAACTCTACCAGAATACAAATTGAAGGCTGATATACCTAACTTTCACGGTGGTTTACAAATTGAAAACTTACTAGATTGGTTTTATGTAGTAGATTCCTTTTTCAACTTCATGGAAGTTCCTGAATCTTTTCAGGTAAAACTAGTAGATTATAAGTTAAAAGGTGGAGCTGTAGCTTGGTGGGAAACACTCTGTGATGATAGACGTAAGTATCACAAACCTCCTATACTTATTTGGAATAGAATGAGAGGTTTATTAAGAGCTAAGTTTTTACCACAAGATTATAAACAACAACTGTTTATCAAACTCCAAAACTGTCAACAAGGAGCTAGACTTGTTGAAGAATATGTAGCCGAATTGTATGGTTTAGTAGCTCATAACCAATTGAATAAAACTGAAGAGCAGTTAGTTGCGCGTTTTATAGATGGTTTAAACAACTTAATTCAACAGGGGATGACACAATCTGTGTTTACAATGGTTGAAGCCATCCAACAAGCTATTAAAATTGAAAGGCGTGAACTAAGTACTTCTAGACAAGCAAATCCACGACAAGCTCGTTATCAACATTTTTATAAAGCTGCCAGACCATATAATTCTTCTTATGGTTACCAGGGTGTGATGTGAAATTTTAGTTGTAGTGAAAGTGGTGAGTAGAGTTCGTTCAACTCGGGCTTGTGAAGGATTTTCAAAAATTAAATAAAGTTGTTTCAACAATAATAAGAAAATACCGAGACTCTGGATTCCACCATTGACCAATTAATTGATAAACTCTAATCAATATTCATGCAATATTCTTCTTTAAAGTGATTCTAATATTTGCCTCTAATAGATTTTTGAAGTAGTAATTGTAATCACAAAGCATGAAACATCAGAAGTTTTAAAACCTAGCACGTTCCATCAAAACAACCCACAACTACTCAATAAAAATCGATTTTTCTATATTCGTTCTATGCAAATAATCATATAAAAAATTACAGAAATTAATTAAAATAGAATTATACCACTTTTCATGAAACAATGGCTTCCTCCGTCGCCTCGGCTAAGGGATTTAGCTCCTCATATTAATCGTGTTCTCAAAATACATGTTTATGGCTCAAAAATTGATTACAAGGGTGAAAAGGGTTTACTGTAGTCGCTGAAAGTATAATACAGAGGACGGAATCGTTGCTGAAGGGCTTCGGTGACTGCAGGATGATGCGACCGTATCTCGTTGTCACTGAAAATAAGTCTGCCTCTGCAACTTTCTTTTTCCGCTGTTCTGTGTTCTTCGTCTTCTCCGGCAACAGCAGCAGTAGCAGAACCCGATCTTCTTCTAATGATTTTTCTGGCTTCTCTAAGGCTCTAAACTTTCCCCTAAGGTCTTGGTTCCCTTCCTAAGACTCGTCCCAACCTTTTTATACAACACGAGCTCTCTAAATCCGTCCAAAAAATCTTTTTTTTTCCTCCACAACACGATACGATAATTCCTTTTTCTCATCACTTGCACGTCTTCTCAGTCAATCCAAGCTGTCCAAACTCTTCCTGTGATAGAAACAAATCTCTAAGAAGAGTTTCCTTCCTCTTCTTCACGTAAGTTTCCATAAATAAACCAAGAAACTTACCCAAAATAAACCGTGATATTTTTAACCTTTTTTTCGCCTCCAATTCGAGTTCTAGCCACTTTGGATCCATTCCAACACCCTTACCTCGCCTGTTAGGTCC
>JAJJMB010008919.1:776535-930018 GCA_023531105.1 Papaver atlanticum | reverse complement strand
TGAAAATGTAAAGAAATGTGACCTCCCCCTATCCAGTCCCGGTCTGTGCTTAGCAGCTGCTTGGAAATGTGTTACCCCTTATCCAAAGTGAGAGTCCGAATAGCAAATGTCCTCCCAGGAGCCTTTAACAACTTTTCGAGCCAATTTTGCCGAAAACACCTACAAGGGATAAAATACCAAAATTAGTACAAAAATGGGTACTAACACTATACATAAAAGAGATGAAAATAGACACATAAATGCGTCTATCAGGGTGACAAGGGATCAATGGTCGTTGTTGATCCATATTCAAAGGGATCAACAGTAGTTGTTGATCCACAAGAACGAAGTTATGGTTCTTCTTATCAGCAACAGCAAGCACCAAATCTTTCCAGTCAACCATCTTTACCTGCAGAAACTGCTCCGATGATGCATATTCCATCTGCTAAGCCACCTCAGGCTACTCAACAACGAGATGTTGCTCACAATACTAGAGGTAATAAGTATCAACAGCAATTTCCTCCTTTAACTAAACCGTCTAATCCTTATTCAAAATATCGAGGGGATAGATGTAACAAGTGCAACCAAACTGGCCATACTTCTAGTGATTGTCGCAAGTTTCATGCTTATATTAATGAGATTCCAGAAGATACGCAAGAAGAAGATGCACTAGGAGAAGTTGAATTTACTTATCTACAAGAACATGAGACTTATGATGCAGATTTTCTTGGAGTAATTCGACCAGTTTTGATCACTGAACCATGTCCTACTCAAAGACATAGTATTTTCAAATCTTATTGTCTCATTGAAGAGAAGCTTTGCAACATGATCATCGACAGTGGAAGTACAGAAAACTATGTTTCTGCAAAATTAGTTGAGAAACTTGGTTTTCCTGTTACTCTTCATCCAAAACCTTATTCAGTTGGTTGGATAAACAGCTCTTCCACTCAGCAAATCAATCATCAATGTTTGGTGAAATTTTCTTTCCCTGGATATTCAGATTATGCTTTATGTGATGTTATTAACATGACTGCAGCAAGTTTATTGTTGGGAAGACCACGTCAATATGACATTCGTGCTGTTCATAATTGCTATGAGAATACTCATACCTTTGTTTATGAAGGATTTACC
The DNA here is from genome assembly GCA_023531105.1 of Papaver atlanticum. Lineage (NCBI taxonomy): Eukaryota > Viridiplantae > Streptophyta > Magnoliopsida > Ranunculales > Papaveraceae > Papaver > Papaver atlanticum. The sequence goes on along the minus strand of JAJJMB010008919.1, from coordinate 928,908 downwards.
AAAGTTTTGTGGCCTTTACAATCTTCTACTTCAGTCAAGGAGCCAACAGATAAGAAGACAACTTCCTTAGTTGCTACCATTGTTCATTCTTTACAACCAACTCATTCTTTGAGTTCTCATGAAGTTGCTAAACCAATGGTGGAAATTCTAGACAAGGTACAACCTTTAATCTCTTCTTTTGGTGAATTATTTCCTGTTGAGTTGCCAAATACTTTACCTCCTCTGAGAGATTTGCAGCATTAAATTGAATTTATACCTGGAACTTACCTTCCTAATCAACCTCATTATAGGCTAAGTCCTAAAGAACATGAGATATTACAAGGTCAGGTTGATGATTTGTTACACAAAGGTTTAATAAGACTAAGCAAAAGTCCTTTTGCTAGTCCATCCTTTTTAGTAGACAAAAAGGATGGTGGACATCGTATGTGTATAGACTGTAGAGCTTTAAATAGAGTCGCTATACCATATAGGTTTCCTATACCAAGAATTGATGATATGATTGATATGATTTTTGGTGCTAAAGTCTTTACCAAGCTTGATTTGCGTAGTGGATATCATCAAATTCGTATCCGTGAAGGTGATGAGTGGAAAACAACATTCAATACAAAGGAAGGCTTATATGAGTGGTTGGTAATGCCTTTTGGTTAGTCTAATGCTCCTAGTACTTTTATGCATCTCATGAACCAAGTTTTACAACCTTTTCTTGGAAAGTTTGTCATAATATATTTTGATGACATACTGATTTTTAGCGACAATGAAGAAGAGTATATTTCACATTTATCTCAAGTGTTTGAGGCTTTACAAAACAATGTTTTGTATGTGAACTTGAAAAAGTGCACATTCTTTACAAACAAGGTTACCTTTTTAGGCTATGTTGTGTCAGATACTGGTATTTCTGTGGATTATTCTAAGATTAAAACAATTGTGGAATGGCCTACTCCAACATCTATACGTGAAGTACACAGTTTTCATGGTTTGGCATCATTTTATAGAAGATTTGTGAGAAATTTTAGCACTATTGCAGCTGGTTTGACAGATTGTTTGAAGCATGATACTTTTGAATGGACTGAAGAAGCAGATAAAAGCTTTAATATACTCAAAGAGAGGTTGTGTAGCGCTCCTGTTCTTGCCATGCCAAATTTTGATAAACCTTTTGAGATTCATTGTTATGCTTCTATTGTTGGTATAGGTGCTGTATTATCTCAAGAAGGACATCTTGTTGCATACTATAGTGAAAAAAATTCATATACAAGGAAGAAGTGATCTACTTATGAGTTGGAATTAATTGCTCTTGTTCAAGCTCTTAAGAACTTGCATCCTTATCTTATTCACAGTGAGTTTGTTGTCAATACTGATAATCAGGCTCTTAAGTTTTTGAAAACTTCAGCAAAGGTCAATAGAATGCATGATAGGTGGTTATCTACTATCAATCAGTACACATTTTCTATTAAACATCAGAGTGGGAAACTTAATCAAGTTGTTGATGCTTTGAGTAGAAGAGGTCATCTTCTTGTTACTCTCAAACATGAGAGTTTAGCTTTTGATTTCTTATAAGATATGTATAGTGAAGACAAAGAATTTCAGAAACTCTGGGAAAAGTGTGGTTCTTCAACAGGCAGTGTTGATGATTTTCTCATTCAAGATGGTTTTATTTTTAAAGGGAATCGTTTATGTAATCCACAATGTTCTTTATGTCTTCATTTGATCCAAGAATTACATGGAAGTGGCCTGGGGGGACATTTTGGACGTGATAAAACCATTGCTTTGGTGGAGGAACGTTATTTTTGGCCTTCAATTAAACGAGACGTTCATAAGTACGTACAAAAATGCATGGTTTGCCAGCAGTTTAAAGGGAATATTTAAAACACACATCTATTCTTCTTCTGATTAACATGTCTCTGGTAGGAAGCCTATTATGAGAAATAAGCCATAAAAAGAAACCAATTTTTGGAGAGCATTTCAGACTCCAGATGTACTTGAACAATGCAATATTTGTGTCAGGCAAATCTTCCATGGAAAACTTTTCATAAACATAATTAACTGAAAAACACTTACTTGAGTTTAAAGACCAATATAATTCATCCTCAAGACTCATGTTGAAGGTGAAAGACTCCAAGTAAGTTAAAAGCAAATTGAGCTTGATTGTTGATGCAGAACTAAATCTTCCAGGAACATGGAAATTCCAAGAAACAACATTACCAGTCACAATGGTCATTTCTGCAGCAGTATGAAGCTTATCTCTAGTGGCAACAAAAAGATTAGGAAAACAATCCTTTATAGGATGTTCATAAAGTCAATTATCATGCCAGAACCTAACAAGAGCTCTATTATTAACTTTAAACCTGGCAAACTTTAAGAAAATAACATTTTGCTTCATTATTGTCTTACACACTGACATGCCAAATATGCATTTTGGAATTTTGGATAACCAATATATGTGTGTTGGTAGAATCGATCTTAACTCAGGTTATGTATCTTGGTATAACTGATCAGAACGCCTAGACTTATAATTTGGTATGAACAGTCCTGGTAATTGGTGTAACCGATCCTAAGTAATCACCATGAGATGGTATGATCGATCCTTGTAATTGGTGTGACCTATTATAAGTGTTGTGTGACCGATCCTTTTAATTGGTGTAACCGATCCTAGTGACTGGTGTGACCGATCACAAGTAGATACCATGTGTAGATGGAACCGATCCTTGTAACTGGTGTAACCGATCCTAGTGACTGGTGTGACCGATCACAAGTAGGTACCATATTTAGGTATAACAGATCCTACTGAATGGTATAACCAATCCGAACCCATGTATGTGACTTGGTAGAACCGATCACAACTAACCATTGTGATTTGGTATGATCAATCACATAGTAGTCTTGGAATACTGGCAAGCAAATTCTAACTTGTTTGGAAGTGTGGTATAACCGATTTCAAGAAAGCAAATCCATGTAAATATAAAATAAGGATTTGCAGTGAAAAGATGTCAACATACTTTGAACACGAGCAGTAACTGTTATCATTTATTGTTCAAAGATATTCCTTGGTACTCAAGGTGATCCTGTGCCGAAATAAATTAAGAATCTTTTTATTAAGGTTTTTGATTTTATATGATTTAATTACCATCAATTAATGCATAGCTCTAGAGAATAAAAATTAGTAATGTTCATTTATTAATTGGAGATTTTCTATTGAGAGATTTCGGGAAATACTGGACCAACATTTATTGGGATTATGAAAACCGAATTTGGGCATTCATTACATATCTTGAGAATATTTTCGGTTTTGGAATTCCTTGGTATCCAAAGACATCTTGTGATAATACATTGTTAACATACTCTGTTCTGTGCGTGATTGATCACAAGAGATTCACATGGTGTTGTGCACGTTTTGAAGATAAAAAAAGATTTGAGACGAAGAAGATTTCTTATTAATGTTCGTATCTTGTGGATTTAGTGCACAAACCTTGATCGGCTGGGATCCAACTAGAATCGATTTATCTTTGATTGATTAGGTGCGTGAGATCGGCATTCTCTATATTTATCTTTGAGATCTATATTGATTGAGTGTGAATCTATACTTGACTATTTCGGTAGTTAAAGCTAGATTGATCTAACTAGACAAAGGAGTTTATTAGATTAAACGGAAGATCCTTTGTCAAAGACTCATCTATATCTTTAGCAACATTGATTAGAGTGATTACCAAACAGATTCTTCCTTTGTTGTTTGGAATACGATCCAAAGGACTTACTATTCACGTGCGTGACTATAGAAGTCGAAGGCGTAGGGATACTGAGGGAACTAAGTAGCTAGGGGTAGTCTACTTGATCTCAATTATACGAAGTTGGTATTAGATTTTGTATAACGACTTAATTCTGAGAGTATTCAAAATAGGACTAAGTCCCAGGGTTTTTCTGCATTTGCGGTTTCCTCGTTAACAAAATCTTGCTGTGCCATTTACTTTATTTTTCCGCATTATAATTGTTTTATTATAATTAAAGTAAATTGCACTTTACATTAACTCCTTAATACTTGATAGTGATCCTATAGAGTTTGGTTATTACCGAACCTATTATCAAGTAACACACTTTGTTGTTGTATTTTATCGATCTTGTATCCATAGTCAATCACACAAGTTATCTTGTTGTTGTATTGTCTCAATCTTGTATCCATAGACAAATACACGAAGTATGAACCGAATTGTCGTATTGTCTCGACTCTGTCCATAGACGATCACATTCGGTAGAGGACTTATAGGTTGAAACAAAAGATTGTGGTGTATTTGGGTACCCTCGTCTTTTCAGCAGATATAACACATTTTAGGGAAATGAAAGAAGCATTCCCAACTCAGATTCAACTTTTCAAAATTTCGGGAAAAAATTGCACTAACTTTTTTTGTAGCACAAAATGACTATGTATTTAAACGATGTCTTAACTACATTTGTAATTTGGAAAGCAATCGACAAGTTAATTTTATTCAAATTAAGAATTTCTACGCGTTCCCTCTTTGGACTTTAGGTTTTCAAGTTTGTTGGTATTATTTGTAACAACTATCAATGGTTATCTCAATTACCATAATTGAAAACGGGTGCAGATCTAATATTCAATTGTCATTACTAGGAAATTAACCTCTTTTTATTTTCTGGTGCATCCCAGTGTACACACTCACATGGATATATTAACCACCAAGAAATTACTTTCAAGTGTATATATATGTCGGTTTACATCCTTACATTTACATCTTAATCACCATTTAACAAGAAATCGGATTCCGTTGATGTTGATAACATCGCTCAAAGATTCGAAATCAATTTGAAAAAGATTATTGTTCATCCAAAGTTTCCCACGCTCAGCTCATGGTAGTCTCGCAAGAAAAAATATCTATAACCAACATCAAAAAACTCATAGCCCCATGCCGTTACGGCAAGGGTCATATCCTAGTTCGCCATGATCTTGTTAGAGATACATTTGTGGATATTTTTTATCGTTCTAGTGTACCTTATAAAGTTGAAACATCTTTGGATTCCTTTCTCGAGATGGTGGTAATGCTAGGCCGGCAGATATCTTGGTCTACAATTGGGAGGAGGGTCGCGATACTTGTTTTGATGTGACCGAGGTTTTTCCTTTTGCTAGAGGTGGTGTGCAAGACTTTACACCGAGCCTTTCCTTGGCTAAATCTATTGAGCGCAAGCGGGTTAAATATCTTGATGTATGTATAGCTAATGGTTATAGTTTTGGTACCCTAGCTTTTATTACTTTGGGTTAACTTAGTATTGAAACTATCGAGTTTTTGAAAAGGTTGAAGACCTACATAGCTAGGCATGATGCAAATATAAAAGTTGGTAATTTTCTTTTCGTTAGAATAGGTTTAGTTATTCAAAAACTTATTGGAGCCCAACTTGTTGCTAGGCTTCCAACAAGTTTCTTGTAAGAACTTTTTCTTTTCTTTTTGTAAAAAATATTGTATAAAAAATAAAGAAGGAGAAAGAAATAAAACTAAACTAAAATCACTACTTCTACATCTCTGACAAACTCCGGAATATTGAGCTTCCCTTGTCCATCTGCTTCCACCGCTATTTATGTACACAATTCTACCAAATATTTCCGCAATATTCACATTTAATTAATATAATACAAATTTATGTGATAAATGAAAAACAATTAATTGAGGGATATTTTACTGTAGCCGTTGGCATGGTTTTTCAATGCCGGCAATCCCTCGACCATACCGGCATCATAGGAAAACCATGCCGGTAGCTTATCCCCCATTTGCCCGTTCTAAATGAAATATATGTGGATCTCCAACTAATGCATTTATTTTCTTCCTTATTTATGAGATTGCCTCTTTTTGCTTTCCACCGCTATGGAGATACTTGGAGCTCGAATTTGAGTTGAATGAAGTATAAGCATGAAGAAGTATTATGAAGTTGAAAATCATGGTCATAATCACAAACTTGCTCTAAAATTCTCAGAAAAAGGGGACGAGGCAAAGCAAGCCGACCTTTGAACTTCTTTGGCCCATACATGTATTTGAAGTTGTAGTATTGTTGCATCATCTTTGCATTTGCATCTATACGGTTTCTGTGTAACCTCTGACGGTTTTTGACTTTATTCGGGACGGGTTGTGTTAGAGCATAGCTTGGTTGAACCCACCAAGCATTGGTATGTCAAGTTTGGTTGTCATATTTTAGTACCAAAACTCATCTAGAGTCGCTTGATTAAATACTAGAGTCAACTTTGTTTAGGTTAGACTAGAAAATCTAGGAAATTTGTAGACGTACAAGTATTACTCCGAAGACCTGAAGAATGAGAAAAAGTAACGACTGCAATGAAGACATCATCCTTCTACTTAAGGTTAGTAATATTGACTTGATCTTGTTTTCATTCCTAACGTATCTTTCAAGTCGTATTATACATAACATGCGAAGCTGGATATATATAATACTCTAGTGATTATACTTGGTCATATCATATGATCAAAGTGTTAAGAAATTTATTGAATTACGAAGTATAAACGCTTATCTTTTGGAACTTCGTAAATACAACATTAACATAATATTTGTATTTAGTTACTTGATTATGTGTAAGATATATGTGTGATTTCATCCTAGAAAACTATGTATTATTACATTAGTTTAAGGAAGTATATGTATGAACTTATTTCATGATCGAACGGGAAATCATGATTGGTCTTGTTCTTTATTGAATATCTTTTGGATGACCAATGCAAGATGACAAGGTAGAACCTATCATAACTTATGCTGAGAATTGAGGTATAACCGGTCATGGCCTATAATAAGTAGCATGTTATAATCGGTCATAACCTACTTTGTGAAGCAAGGTATAACCGGTCACAAGCTACATTGGGAAGTTAATTGTAATCGGTCACAATCTACTTTTGGAAGAAAGGTGTGACCGATCACAAGCTAATTTGGGAAGTAAGGTGTAACCAATCACGAGCTACTTTTGGAAGCATGGTGTAACCGGTCACAACCTATTTTGGGAAGAGTGGTATAACCGGCCACAACTTAAATTGCGAGTCATGGTATAACTGGTCCCAAGGAGCAAAATCGAGTTTCCAATATTCACATATCTCTTTATGTTTTGTGTGATCTTGGAATTAGGGTTTGCTGAGAGAAACTTTTAGATGTCGACATTATTTAAACATGTACATAACTCTTATCATTAATTGTTCAAAGATATTCCTTGATACTCAAGGTGATCCCAAACCGAAATATTAAAAATCATTTAATTACCTACAATTAAAGCATATCCTCTGGAAAATATTATTAGTTAATGTGCTACACTAATCATAGAAATTTTTGTAATAGAGATTTCGGAAATCTTGGTTAACATTTATTGGAAATAGGAAAACCGATTAGGTACTTTAATGAATATCTTGAGAATATTTTCGGTTTTGGAATTTCCTTGTTGTTCAAACAAACTTAGTCTATAAATATTTGAGTTTACATTTCTTGCAAACTATCCTAAGAGCCAGGAAAATTTCATTCTTGTTGTTTCTGGTGCAGCCGTTTATCCGGAGAGGAAAGTACCCTAATTAGGTGAAATCTCTTACGACCGCTCATTTAAAGATTTCTATGGGATCAAGAAGCTCTACGAGTAATGTTGGTGGGAAACTAGATAATTGCATTGTTATTTTAGTTTTCGATTATTGATCTGATTTACTAACAGTTGTTGGAACTTTGATTGCGCCTAGTTTGATTATTCTTGAGAGCCTTCTCTTATGACATAAGGGTCACTCAAACTAGATCAAAGTATCAACGGGATCTTTAGAACCATTTGCGGATCTAAAGACATCTTGTGATAATCCATTGTTAACAGACGTTGTTTTGTGTGTGATTGATTACAAGAGGATTCAAGTTGTGTTGTGCAGTTTATTGAAGGCAATTGAAGATTTGAAGACGAAGAAGATTTTCTTATTAGTTGTCGTATCTTGTGAATATTATGCATAAATGTTGATCGGCTGGGATCCAACTAGAATTGTGTTTATCTTTGATAGACTTGATTGTCTAGTTGTATAAGATCGGCATCGCTTTTATAATTACTCTTTGAGTTCTATATTGATTGATTGCGAATCTAGAAATTGGTTATTTCGGTAATCAAGTTTTAGATTGATCTAACCAGACAAAAGAGTTTATTAGTTAAACGGGAGATTCTTTGTCAACAACTCATACATATCTTTTAAAAAGATTGATTAGAGTGGTTACCAAACAGATTCATTCTTTTGATGTTTGGAATACGATCCAAATGAGTAGTTATTCACGTGCGTGACTCTAGAAGTCGAAGGCGCAGGGATACTGACGAAACTAAGTAATTAGGGGTAGTCTACTTGGTCTCAACTATACGAAGTTGGTATTAGATTTTGCACAGCGGCTTAATTCTGAGAGTATTCAAAACTGAACTAGGTCTCGGGTTTTTTTTGCATTTGCGGTTTCCTCGTTAACAAAATCTTGCTTTGTCATTTACTTTATTATTCCGTAATTATAATTTATTTATTATAATTTAAAGTAAATTACACTTGTATATTAATCCGAATTACTTGACATTGATCCTGATAGTTAATCATTTTTTACCATAACTATTGTCAAGTAAATATCTTGTTGTCATATTGTCTCGACCTCGTCCCTAGACAATCACACAAGGTATAGGCCTTAAGTTGCATTGTCTCGACTATGTCCATAGACGATCACTTAAGATACCGGACTTATAGGTTGATATTTAAAAGATTGTGGTGTATTCCTTTCCTCCTCTGTGACTCCAAAAGCGCAGCCACTGCTAGAGCATTCTGCTCAGTATCATCTTCATCATCCGGAAGACCGAAATTCTTCTCAAAGCTCCCTACATAATGTACCTTGTATAACTAAAACAAAAAGCTTTTATAAATCACAAGGATTAAATCACAAGGAAAGCAAACAACCATAAAAATTAAGACACTCCATAAATAAATAAATAAAAACTCCATAAAAAAGAAATAACACTCCATATGTTTTCATAAACACTACAAGTACTTTCATGTTTCATTCATTTTAAAATAATCACGGGTTGGTTAGGAGTATTTAGTATCAAACACAACGTTAGGAATGCTTTCATCCATCAACGCATCGGTAAATTCATTGCTTCGGTGATGTTGTTGTTGATTGTGTGATGTAGACGCTCCATCTTCACGCCTAGGATGGTAAAATTCTTGATTTGTAGGCCATTGTGAATATGTACCACCCAATGTGAGATCTTCTGGATTGTTTGGTTTTTGGGAACGGACAAATGGTATTGAAGAAGAAAAATATCTGCCAGATGAGGAACATGAAGTTGAAGCTCGGCGTATTGACTCCATCCATACGACTTCACGAGCTCCAACCTGGAATGAATATAGTTGTTCCATATAACTAAAGCAATCCTCCTACAAGTATAAAGTAGAGAGATTTAGTTAAATATTCAAGAAACTTAAAATGAAAATGCAAAAAAATGTAAATGTACTTACCAATGTCAAACCCATTGTAGAAAAGTTATACGGACAAGGACGCCTTGGAACCGTTACTGGCTCTTCTATGCCGACTGCATTGGAAAATGGTAAAGTGAAATCTATCTCCGGTAGCTGTGACAGGGGCTCATTTTGTGTGCCATAAGTATAGTTCTGTAACATCAGGTTAGGAGGCGGGTGATTAGGAAGCAAATGGAGAGGAAGAGTTGTGCTATCCACTGTTATCTCATCGACGTTCTGTGAATGGTATGACTCAGTGAGATAAGTTTCAACACTCTTCTTCTTCCACCACTTGTTATATTGATCCTCAGTGACTGCAAAATAGTGATCGGCGCCTACCCTTACAATCTCCCTATCCACAACTGATTGCAAATTTGGAGGATTTGCTAGGACTACAATCTCACATGCTATCTGCCTCTGGAATCTTTCATCCAAGTAACAACTAGCTCTTGTGTTTATTTTTTCTAGGTCAAAAAACACAACTCTCCTTTTGGATAACTCTAGTGCATGGTAAGAATGCACTCCCACAGAATACTCAATGTCTACCTATGGTTGCCAAATACATGATGAACTTGTTCTAGAGTCAATATGTCCTCTTGCGTTGGAGACTGGGTGTTTCTTCGTATCCCTTTGGCCTTTTATTTGTCCTCTGCCAGGAGGAATGATTCTATTATGGTGGTTGTTGATCGTTACTCAAAAATGGCTCACTTCATAGCATGCAAGAAAACAATAGATGCCTCCAATGTTGCTTATTTATTTTTCAAAGAAGTAGTACGTTTGCATGGAATTCCCAAGCAATTACTTCTGATCGATACACTAAGTTTTTGAGCTACTTTTGGAAGTCTTTATGGATGCGATTGGGAACTAAACTTCAGTATAGTACAACTGCTCACCCTCAAACAGATGGACAAACTGAAGTGGTCAATCGATCTTTAGGAAATCTGATTAGAGCTAAGGTTATTGGAGGAAAAGAGAAGCAATGGGATAATCTCCTTCCAAATATGGAATTTTCTTATAACACTTCAGTCAATCATCCACAGGTAAGACACCTTTTGAGATTGTTTATTCTAAAGTTCCTAATCATAATTTTGACTTGGTGGTGCTTCCCAAGCTGCGTAAATCAAATGCTAAGGAAGATAACTTTATTGAGAAAGCTTCACTCATACATCAAGAAGTAAAGTCAAAGCTTGCAGATTCTAATAACAAGTACAAGGAGGATGCAAATCAACATAGAAGACTTAAGACTTTTGATGAAGGAGAATTGGTTATGATTCATTTCAGAAAAGAAAGATTTCCTACTGGTACTTACAACAAGACCAAGATGAAGAAATATGGACCATTCAAAATTTTGAAGAAAATCAGTGATAATGCATATGTTATTGATCTTCCATCAAATTGGAACATCTCTAATATCTTCAATGTGCAAGAAATATTTACATTTCATGGAGAGAATGAAGTTCTTTCTAATCATTAACTCGAGGGCGAGTTATTTTCAAGAAGGGGGGAATGATGTAGTACATCTTTATCTGTATCAACAATGGTTGTTGATCCCTTACTTCTGTATCAACTATAATTGTTGATCCTTTTGCGAACGTATCAACTATAACAGTTGATCCCTTTCGTCTGTTTCAGTTTACTTGCCTTGCAATTCTTTTCTTTCCTAGTTTGTTTAGATTTCCTTTTATTTTCTGTTTAGTCGGTTCTTGAGAACCTATTTAAAGGCTTTGCCTTCTTGTTTTTGAGACACATCTTATTATCAATACTATTATCAATTCAATTATGAATTTTATCTCCTTTAGAATCTTGATCCTTGAATCAGATTTTAGTTAAGTTTCTAATGAAACTTACATTATCCTCACAACCGTAGCAACTAGTTGCTTTCTCCTTATCTGTGCTACACTAGATTATCATTGCTGAATAATGAAGATTAAGAAGGGTACCGAGAGTTTGAGAAGAACTCGAAGATGGGTTTGTATCAAAGTTGTCTGAGACAAGAAAGGAATCAGTTTTTTAGTTATTAAGAAGGAAATGAAGCTCGGGTACGAGTTGATCAACTAATTTGAGAAGGTTTCAATTGAGAAAATAACCAAGAACCTAGGCTACTGTCATTGATGTTTATGATGAAGTAAGAGGATTCAGAAATGATTTTGAGTTTTGAATGAATTAGAAACTCGGATGCTTGTGTAATTGAATCATTGCTGCAGGGAAGGAGTTGTGTGTGACATCCAATATACAGACATTACTTAGCCATCATCAGTTTGCTAGACGCACAACAAATGCTTGTTAGAATGCCTGAACCACACAGATTGATTCCACCAGTGTCTGCAATGGACTGTGGGCTTAGTTTCAAAGGGTTATGATATGATTATAAAGCCAAGGGGGATACAAAACTCGTGATACAATCTAGGAGGTGCTTGGGAAGATTTTATACGCCGAGAAACGGGGAAGAACAAGCACCATGGCATTCAATGAGAAGTTGTGGTGATATGGGTTAGCCTGCTAGAGTTTCTTGACCTTTGTGACAAGGTTTTGCAGCTGCTAGCCATGGGTCTACTACAGTTCAGTTCTGTTAGAGCATTGCTCGGTCGAACTCGCAAGCGTTGCTATCTCAAGCTTTTTTGTCAAGTTTAGTTGCCAAAACTATAAGTCTTGATTTCTAGTCTACTTATAGCTAAGTCTCGGATTAGGATAGTAAGTGTAGTTGAGCTTTAGACTCCACGGCATTCATCGAATGAAGACGAAGAACTACTCAAGGGAACTTGTGAAACTTCATCAACAAAAGGTATGTGGAGACTTGAACTTATCTATCACTCAAAAGTCTATCTATTATATCTCCTATTTTGAGACAAAAGTCGTATTGCTATATAGACTTCAATTATACACATTTGCTAATTCGAGCCGAGTTTATCTCGCTTATCTATTTCTCGAAATATGTGTTTGTAAGCTTTCTCTTTAGCCAAGTTCATCTTTACTCGTGACGAAAGTCATATTGATTATTTCAATAACTTGAAAATCACTTTGATGAAAATAGTTTGTGGATAACAACTATTTTAACATCCTCTAGGAAAGTTTCAATGATTGAAATAAGAGTTTAGAACAAGTAACCATGTTTGGAAATAAACATAGTGTGTTCTCACATTTGTGTAAAAGTCCAAAACCGGGAACCTAAAGTATGCGTACCCGTACGCGTACTGGCGGTTGTTAGAAATCCGGGTAAGTATGCGTACCCGTACGCATACTGGCGGAAGTTTCATGTCAGTGATTTTCTGCTGGAGTTTGGAAGTAAAAAACAAACTCAATCCGGGTACTTAAGTATGCGTACCCATTTGCATACTTAAGGAGGTTACTTTCTAAAATCGGTATGTTCATGAACTAAAACATTTATATAATTAGGAATGCAATCTTTGCAAACCGTGGCTATTATGTTCATGAATTGATTCGAGTGAATCAAAATCGATTTTGCTTCGATTGTGTCTTGTATACTTCTATGAGATCTAAGAAATTGAACAACTCTCTAACTAGTTCATTTGAGTCATTTGAACTAGTTATGGTAAAGATGAATAAGGTTGATATGAAAGTGCTCATATGGCTAACCATTGGTTAACTATTGTTGAACCGACTAAGTGTACACGTTTAGGTACGGTTACTCAAACCTAAATGAAGGTACATTTCATTTGTGTATAACAAGCTAAGTTCGATCTAGATATTAGCTTGAATCTAATCAGGTTTTCATCTAACGGTGAATATTGAATGCTTTGTTACCAAGGTAACTTAGATTTCGAACCCTGATTTGAAATCTATATAAATGAGAACTCTAGCAACTGGGAAACCTAATCCCCACACCTCTTGTGTGATACTAGTTGTATAATCTAGAGTCGATTCTCCTTTAACCTTAGGTTATTCACGAAACCCTGTAGGTTAACGACTTAAAGACTTTATTGGGATTGTGAAGCCAGACCTAACTATTTTCTTTGTAGTACAATCGTAAGATTGTCATGAGATTTATATCTCTGATAGGAAAGATTGAAAAGTAGTCACAAACACCTTCATCTCATCGTTTGTGATTCCACAATATCTTGTTTCGTTAATCGATAAAGATTATTGTGAGGTGATTGATAATTCTAGGCTGTTCTTCGGGAATATAAGTATGGGTTATCAATTGGTTCATGTTCACCTTGATTTATCAAAAGACGAAACAAAACTCGTAGGTATTTCTGTGGGAGACAGATTTATCTATTCCAATAGACTTTTCAGTGTGAGACAGATTTGTTTATCAAGTCTTCGACTTTGGGTCGTAGCAACTCTTAGTTGATAGTGAGATCAGCTAAGGGAATCAAGTGCGTAGTATCCTGCTGGGATCAGAGACGTAAGGAGCGCAACTGTACCTTGAATCAGTGTGAGATTGATTAGGGTTCAACTACAGTCCAGACCGAAGTTAGCTTTGTAGTAGGCTAGTGTCTGTAGCGGCTTAATACAATGTGGTGTTCAAATCTGGACTAGGTCCCGGGGTTTTTCTGCATTTGCGGTTTCCTTGTTAACAAAACTTCTGGTGTCTGTGTTATTTCTTTTCCGCATTAATTTTTTTTATATAATTGAAATATCACAGGTTGTGCGTTGAATCGATCAATTGGTAAATCAAACCTTTGGTTGTTGATTGAAATTGATTGATCCTTAAACATTGGTCTTTGGTGCCGTTCAAGTTATTTCTCTTGTATTCAATCAGGCTCGCAAATTTTTATTTGTTTGATCGCGGATTGAATCGAGAAATTGAGATATAACTCTTTGATATACTTTTTCTTAAGATTGAGTCTGATTGTCTAGTTGATTCTCTTGAAAGTATATTGGAGTTAGTCCATACAAATTGCTAAGAGAAATATTGGGTGAGGTTGTTGTACCCCTACTTTTTCAATTAGTATCAGAGCAGGCAAACACGTTTAAGACCTCATAAGTTTGTGTTTGTAGTGATCTGACTCTATGGACAGAAGTGCTATCTCAATAAACGTACCACCAGTCTTCGATGCCTCGAATTACTTATGGTGGAAAATTTCGATGCGTGCCTTTCTTCAAGCGCGTGATTTTCAACCATGGGTTTACGTTGTTAATGGCTATAATCCTCCGGTTGTTACAATAGGCACTGTAACTGTTCCAAAGGATATTGGTGATTATGATGCTGTCGAGATTTTTGCTGCAAAGAAAAATTCTAACGGATTGAATGCAATCATCCATGCCATTACCCCAGATCTTCAGCACCATGTGACTACGTGCACTCGGTCTAAAGATGCTTGGGATATCTTAGAAACCGTATTTAAAGGGAATACCTGTGAAAAATAAGTTAGGCTTCAAAACCTATGTTCTGATTGGGAAAACCTTCGTATGGCAGATGGAGATTCATTTGATGAGTTTAATCACAAAGTGTCTGAAATTGTTAATGCATCTTTTGCATTGTGTAAGACTATTCCTGAAAAGGACATTGTGATGAAGATTCTCAGATCTCTGCCATCTAGATACGATTCTAAGAAACACGCCATCGTTGAAGGAAATAACCTTGATGTGCTTTCCAGAAATACTCTTGTTGGGAAGTTAAAGATCTTTGATCATGAGCATATATCCAAATCGGGAAAGGATATTGCTTTCAAGGCACAAAAGAACACTAAATTACTTGATGAAAGTAAAAGTGTTGGCATCTCTAATGATGATCTTTCTGAGACTGATTCTTCAGATGAAGATCTTGACAAGTCAGTCTCATTGATCATAAGACAGTTTCGAGATCTTATTTTGAAGAGAAGTAAACGGTTCACTAGAGACAAACCTAAGTCATCAGTTAAACCTCATAATCGTGTTCCTCCTAAAAACAGGGATACTGACGATACAGATGACGAGGATATGCTACAGTGCTTCAAGTGTAAAGATTTTGGTCATTTTGCAAATGAGTGTCCAAATCGTAGAAAGTACACTGGAAACAAAGGTCTTTCTGCAACTCTTGATGAAATGTATGACCATTATGATTCTAATGAAGACGAAAAATCAAATGTTGCACTCTTCTGTGAAAATACTGATTTTGATAATTCTAGCAATACGTTCATCAATCTTGATATTCTTCCAGAAGAAATTTCAACCATCTTGGAGGATAATATGGATTTATCTTTGCCCACTGGATTTTTTTTTTTTTTTGCAGGTTCCACCATGTGTCTAGCATCCTGCACAGCTGTGATGTAGGAACCTTCCTCCAGTTTGACATGTGCTTATTATACTCTAAAAGGTCATGAATTATCAAAATGTTTCAAGTATAAACATAAGATAAGATATGTCAACAAACTTCAACGAAGAGCAAATCGATTAGCTAACAAACTGAAACTTGTTCAAAAATCGACTGAGGTACCGTATGTGAGGTGATTGAAAATTCTAGGCTGTTCTTCGGGAATATAAGTTTGGTTTATCAATTGGTTCATGTTCACCTTGATTTATCAAAAGACGGAAAAAAACTCGTAGGTATTTCTGTGGGAGACAGATTTATCTATTCCAATAGACTTTTCAGTGTGAGACAGATTTGTTTATCAAGTCTTCGACTTTGGGTCGTAGCAACTCTTAGTTGTCGGTGAGATCAGCTAAGGGAATCAAGTGCGTAGTATCCTGCTGGGATCAGAGACGTAAGGAGCGCAACTGTACCTTGAATCAGTGTGAGATTGATTAGGGTTCAACTACAGTCCAGACCGAAGTTAGCTTTGTAGTAGGCTAGTGTCTATAGCGACTTAATACAGTGTGGTGTTCAAATCTGGACTAGGTCCCTGGGTTTTTCTGCATTTGCGGTTTCCTCGTTAACAAAACTTCTGGTGTCTGTGTTATTTCTTTTCCGCATTATATTTTGTTATAGAATTGAAATATCACAGGTTGTGCGTTGAATCGATCAATTGGTAAATCCAACCTTTGGTTGTTGATTGAAATTGATTGATCCTTGAACATTGGTCTTTGGTACCGTTTAAGTTATTTCTCTTGTATTCAATCAGGCTAGCAAATTCCTATTTGTTTGATTGAGGATTGAATCGAGAAATTGAGATATAACTCTTTGATATACTTTTTCTTAAGATTGAGTTTGACTGTCTAGTTGATTCTCTTGAAAGTATATTGGAGTTAGTCCATACAGATTGCTAAGCGATATATTGGGTGAGGTTGTTGTACCCCCGCTTTTTCAAGTTCAATCAATTAGAAGAGACGTGGACAGAGTTTGAGTCCTGAAAGTCAATAAAATGCAGTGTAGACGACATTGAATGAAGTTTCTGCCGTACGATTTAGTGGCTAAATTGAGGGGATATAGACCTATTTTGAGAAGCCGAGATGATTTAGGAAAGTGAGTTCTTATCAGATACGATTGTGCAGGGATTCAAGAGCTATAAAAGGAGAAAAAAAATTACATCGGGGATCATCTCATACCCCCTCCTTCACGATTGCATCCACCTCCAACAGAGAGGAGCTTTGCTCCTCTCCAACTGCATACATCGCCATCCATCCTGCATATACCATAACCACCAGCACATCATAGATCACCTGCACTTGCATCTCACTTTGCATCCACAGAACCAGCTCCACTTGCATACCACTATACCACAAAGAATATCATACATCATCTGTTTGCAGTACTATAGCAGTAATAGAACACAACCTGCAGTTCATACTAAAAAAACACACCAGTTCCATCGCAAGCTCCTGTATCAGACGTTCTGCAACAATACAGCCACCACCGAAGATTTTCACAGGCCTGAGTTCGTGACCAACACCAGCAGCAACAACAACACCACAGTTCACCTCGCATTACGACGTCACTACCAGGACATACATCATTCACTCCACCTGCTGCTGCATTGGTTTTCTAGATTGTTTTGCTTAGCGATTATTATATTTTGATGTGTTTATTATGAACTTCAGTAGCTAATTACATCTTCATTAGGGACGATTTCAACGTACGTACATGGACTCGAATTGATATTTAAATACTTTGTTTCGCAATTTATCTCGTTATTGTTCATTTTCTATGATGCCAATATTGTTATATGAATTATTCTTGAATCGTTAAGTTCGAAATTGAATGGTTAATTAATAGTTCTATTGCTAACTGAGAACTCTTCGACACGTAATTGTCTAGAGACTCTTAATACAGGTAGTAATATGTGGGTATTGACGATGGGATTAGTAATGGGTACTTTGCAGAAACATAGCTATATTTATAAAATTCCTGTTCCATGACCGATAAAGAGTCATTGATCATTCTCATCCTCATATTTGCATTCTTATTCATAAATTGAATTGACAACTTTAGCTCAACTCTCCCTTAGGAACGAACCTGCTTGTCCGTATACTACTAGTTAGTTTAAACAGAAGTAAGGAATTTATTTTTTACGAGTTCGACACCTCGTCAGTTGTGAGAAACCTTGCGCCACAAGGAGATCCTATACCTCAAGACTTCATTATTCTCATCACGCTTTCTGACAAATACCCATTTATGTCCTACGGGCTTTACACCTAGTGGGGTTAGCACTGCCCCACCAAATACCCATATCTTTGCCAGTGAATTTAATTCTTCATGGATTTCAACCTCCCATTTAAGCTAGTCCGCTCTTTTTTGACATTCTGCAATATAGCGTGGTTCGATGTCATCGTGCTCAATGATCTCTTGAGCAACAGTGTATGCAAATGAATCATCAATCTGCGTGGAGGATCTTTCTATCAACACTATGCACTATCATAATCCATAGAGATTTATTTGTTCTCTGGAATCATCTCAAACATCGGAGCGTCCTCCATTAGTGATTCATGTACATAACTAAAGTCAGAGACAATATCATGAGATGTATTATCTGCATTGATGATACATGGATTATTTTGTGCCTAACTCACTCTTTTCTTCCTTGTGTGAGTATCTATCGAACCAGGTGGTCTTCCCCTCTTCCTGGGCGGGCCCCCGGGGGGGGGCTCAGCTACACTTCCACCAAGTGTAGGTTTGACACCTCTATATAGGGTTCCTTTTCCCGTATGAGGGATTCATAACCTTGCAGGCACATTTGCAGTTTGTATGTGTTGATCTCGTAACTTTAGCGATATCAGTGAACGCATCAGGTATTGAGTTTGCCACATTTTGAAGATCAATGATTTTTTTTTTCTTATGCGGACTCTGCCTTCTCAAACTTTCTAGACTTATCTTCTCCTATTTGCGTAACCCCTCAAACAAACTACAAAATCCCGATAATAATTATGTCCCCTGTACTTTCTAAAAACAGATCACCCGAGTATTATTTTCTTGCCCTGACTTGTAGAAATCTTCGTTTTTCTTCGAATAGAGCCCATTACTAAGCCTGTTAAGCTCTAACAGGCCAATACAGTCCAATCTAGCAAGAGAATCCCGTTAAAACCTCACTAAACTCGATCCGGCAACTCTGCAGACGATAACCAATTTCCCGCCAAAAATTTAGTTTCAAATAATGAAGATGGAGTGGTCCTTATCCATTACGGGGGTGCCCTTAATAACTGGGGTAGAAATAGTAATTTTAGGGTGCCATCATCAATTCTTATGGGTGCCAATAACTTTCTCTCGAGGGTGCAAACATCACTTTTCGAACCAATTTTGCCGCAAAAGTTCATTTCTCCAAAAACACCTACAAAGACATAAAAACCCATAATAAGTACAAAATTGAGCACTATCAATATATATATATATATATATATATATATATATATATATATATAATTGAGACACAAAAATTGTCTATCAAATGCCTCCAAACTTATTATTTGCTAGTCCTCGAGCAAATCTAAAATAAAAATAAAATCCTAACTCACTGTCGGAGGAATTGCGATTGCACTTAGCATGTGCAACAAGCCTTTAAACCCCTAGGTAGCCCTAGTGGCCGTGTTATAGTCTCGGGAGGGTTTACTAGAGATATACCCACCAAACCTTTGCTCCAGACCCTAGCTATCTACGCAGAACCTTGAAAAGCACTAAAGAATCTCCTTGGTTGGCATACTCTCATTAACGTACCCTGATACGAAATTCCAATTGTTGTACATGAGTTTGCACTCACATTCTAAAATTCATATATAAGTGACATAGCTCTACTCAGATAGTCGCACCACGGACATCAATATCCTGAGTCAACAAATCACATGGATAGATTAAGAAGATGGATATAGAGAAAAAATAGATGGTTTTAGATGTTAACTAAGGTGAACGGTGTTACCCATATCTGTCTGAAGGCCCTTCCAGGATGAACCTATCCTAATGGACTGAGATACTGGTCTGACTAATATCAACACAACTGGCATATACAAGGGAACCAGTGGTCAATAATCCTAAATCTAGATCAACTCAGCCGGCATATACAAGTGAACCAGTGGTCGATTTTATTGAATTTATTCCGGTTGGTCTGATGGTCTGGTCTAAATTTCTTTTCTTTTTTCCTTTTTTTTTTTATCTTTTTTTTGGTAACTCAGTCACTCTATTTCACTCTAGCAGTGGTAACAACTCGATGCGTGTGCCCCACCGATCATTTAAAGAAACCTATTTTAAAAAGAAAATAAAATAAAAACAGAAGGTGAAAAGGACTCGACGAGATATGGAGAAACTACCATGTTATTTCTAACACCTGAGCTCTGTGCTTTTATGAATAGACTCTATTTAGATGTTTCCATCCACTCAGATTGGTTCCTCAACTCCTACAACCAAGATGCTTCCATCCACTTAGATTGGTTAGTGCTATCCTTAATAGGCATAAATTTCTAGGCTCTGGAGTTTAATAATGCAACTGAAAAGTTTCTCCCATACCCCCAAACTTAAATCTAGCATTGTACTCAATGTTCTAAAGATGAAATTAAAAGCATGAATAAGGAGAAACTGTTACCACTTGAAGAAAAGGAGATAAGGAAAGATATTACCATGTTTCATGAGCATGGATTACGTCCCAAGAAGTGCTAAGTTTAATGTCTTCAGCCAGACATAAGAAAGAATTAATCACCTCGAATCATATATCAATAGCCGAAATAACTGTGGGTCATCTGCATTAAAAAGTGTTATCACTGACAAAAGGAAACTGCAACAAACCAAGAATAAACATAGCACACCCTTGCCTAGTTTCATGTTTAAGACAACTACATCTAGTTGTGGTTCAGGTTCTATAAAGGGGTTTAAATAAAATATTTTCATGCACTGCATTTCCTCATAAGTAAGATCCGAAGGTTCAAGTTGTAAAGTATGGAAAAATTTAGAAGCACATAATAATAACCTGAATAATTTAGGATCCTCCAAATCAATTAGATTTGACTCAAACAGTTGACTGTAATGAAAGTGGTGGTCATTCTTAAGCAAATGTGTCGTTTCTATTTTCCTAAAATAATAAGGTTTTGTCTCATAACTTAATAAATGACACATTTGGAACTCATACGTTCCCACATTTGGAAGAAAAGTATTTGGTGGGAAAACAAAATCAATCTGGGTATCATAGCCTATGTCAACCACATCAACTAGAGGATGGGTTTCTAACAACTGGACTTCTTCCTGGACATCATTAGGTTCGGGAAAACGTGTCTGAAGATGATCTTGTAAAATGGTAGAGGTACATATGTCAAGTCCCAAGTGAGGGATCTTTGTAAGATCTAAAGGTAAGTCACATGGAGGATGATAATCACCCCCAAACTTAGAGTTTTGGGTGTCTCTAGATAGACTAGCTACAATTTCCCTAATTTCTAGATCATCAGAATCCTGAAAATGGTCAATTGCTTCTTCTAGGTTATACTCAGATGATGCATCCTAAAAAAGATCTACGAGTTCATCTTCTTCGTCTAAGACTATTGTTTCTAAATCGCTAAACTCTAAAATATTATTCTCAGAATAAACTCGTTCCTCTAAACCATTATCGTCCTCGTAAAAAGGAAATACTACATCTTCTAAAGCGGTGATATCTCTAGTCAAATCCTCGTCCTTTTGAATAGGTGAATAATAATCACTAAAATTATTTGGATTTGAACTAGAAATAACATTATCATTATAAAGCTCAATTGTAGTAACAAATTCCTGACTATGCCTACTTATTTCAAATTCTTCATCAACACTATCCTCATCATAATCATCATTATAATAACATGAAAATGGTTGAACCTCATTTTAACCTCGTCATCTTGATTATGAAAATAACTATCCTCATTTTCAAGGGTATTATTGGAAACACTATATTGGAAATTAAAATTATTTCGAGCAAGTCTTTCGTTCGTCTCAGCCATCAGCTTGGGGGATTCCTCTATTGAAAGTTTTCTTTCGTCAATAACTAAGTTACTCATCTCAGCTATCTTACGTGTCGACTCCTCTAATTTCCTGAGGGACTCTTATAGAGAAGGAATAGGAACAAAAGGATCATAAAAAGGACTACTTTTCAATAGTTTGATTGTATCCTCCAAAGATGATGAACTAGTGTTATAATCTTCTTGCTCATATGACCGATGCGCATATGAATAGTAATTGGGCTCACCATGGTATGAACCATAACCTTCAAAAGGTTGATGTTCCCAACCACTATTTACACTATGGTCGTAATATGAATAATGTCCATTTTGAAACTCAGTCGGATATTCATTGTATTGGCTATTATAATACCAGTTCGACATTCTGTTGTGCACGTGCAAATGCAAATGCCGGGGTTCACTATTTTGGGTAGGCTTAGGTTACCTTTAGCAAAATATACCTACAGTCGGAGACTGGTCAAAGGTATAAGGCTAAGGCTTGTGGCTTTTCGGATGATAACCCCCAAAGGGTTCACCTTACTAAACCACGTGTTTTCCTACTAATCGGTACCAGACGATGCAATATAAAGTGCACGTGTGCGTTCGTGTTTTGTGTTATTTTTTTTAATTTATATATAAATAAAATATATACAAACAAGCAAACAAAATATAAAAGTTCCAAAAATAAATACTAACAAAAAAAAAGGGATTTTTTGCTCTTTTTGGCAAGTCCAACTTTCCACCTTTAGCTTCCAGCAAAACCTGCACACCAAAAATAAAAATACCCAGAGTAAAATCTAACAAAAAAATAAAATAAACCTAAAATAATAAAATCTAAAACCTAACCTAAAAACAAGTCCGCGTCGGCAGCACCAAAAATTGATGTGATTGTAGAAGTGGTAAATAAAGTGTTCGTTTCTCGGACTCGTTAATATTTGGTTTAAGAATTTAAATATCAAATACAGTAAAGGTTGTCACAATCACAAGAGATTACTGAGACTCAGGATTCCACCATTAATCACAATCAATTGGTTCAAATAATTATTCGTAACAATTTTAGCTCTTTTTTAGACTCTTATTCTTTGCCAAGGTATATTTTATAAAGCGTTAGATGTAAATCATAAGCATAGTGCATCAATAGTTCTTAGACTAGGCATACACTATCAAACAAAATCACAAATAATCAAGAAAAATTATAAATCAATTTAATCAATGCAAATAGTCATAAAGAATCAATAATAATTACCAAGCAATTGTGAAATATGGCTTCCTCCGTCGTCCCAGTGATGGGGTTTAGCTCCACATGCTCAAAACACGCTCAAAATAATTTTTCATTCCTCAAAAAGGTGTTTTATCGAAGAAATTGTATAACACAGAGATTTGTAACGTTGCACTGGTGTTACAGACGTCACTATTACAATTAGAGGACTGTTACAAAGAAAAGATGACTGTCGTATTATAGGCTGTGATCTCTTCTTCTTCGCCTGAAAGTGCTGGAATGAGTTCTGCAACTTCCTTTTCTCCGACCTCAGCTTCCCGACACCTCTGTCCGATCCCCCAAACTCCCGGTTTAACCTCCAAAACTTTTCACGAACCTATTTATATCTCACAGGCCAATTATAACTCAAGCAAATCTTCCTTTCTTTTTCCACAGGTCACAGATTTCTTTTCCTTTTATTCTTCTCTTCTTTACGTGTTTAGAGTTTCCTTATGGATTCTGAACCTTTCCTGTCCGCCTATAAATCTTCTCCTGTTTGTGTAACCCCCCAAACAGACCACAAAATGCCGATATTAATTCTGTCCCGTGTACTTTCTAAAAACAGAACACCCGAGTATTATTTTCTTTCCCTGACTTGTAGAAATCTTCGTTCTTCTTCGAATAAAGTCCATTACTAAGCCTGTTAAGCTCTAACATGCCAATACAGTCCAATCCAGCAAGAGAATCCCGTTAAAACCTCACTAAACTCGATCCGGCAACTCTGCAGACGATAACCAATTTCCCGCCAAAAATTCAGTTTCAAATAATGAAGATGGAGTGGCCCTTATCCATTACGGGGGTGCCTTTAATAACTGGGGTAGAAATAGTAATTTTAGGGTGCCTTCATCAATTCTTCTGGGTGCCAATAACTTTCTCTCAAGGGTGCAAACATCACTTTTGGAACCAATTTTGTCGCAAAAGTTCATTTCTCCAAAAACACCTACAAAGACATAAAAACCCATAATAAGTATAAAATCGAGCACTATCAATATATATAATTGGGATTATATCAGACACAAAAATGTGTCTATCAATATCATCATTCAAGAACCAAATTTATTTACGATCAAAATAAATTTCTTTTTTTAGAAACCAAATTTCTTTATGGTCAAAATGAATTTATTTTCTAGAAACCAAATTTCTTGATGGTTCTAAAAATGAATCGGTTAAAGTCAAAGTCCAATAATCAATGATTATTAACCCCATTAACGATCAACAATACTTAGTCAATCACCGACAATAATACCGAATTTTAGAAACAAAAAAAAGTTTCAAAAATATTTAATTCAGAGATCAGATATAATACACAAAGAACACATATAAGGTGTATATATATATTATCATCAAAGAATACGTATAATCAATAAATTTTTAATAAACATAGATACGCATATTAAGGACACGACGCAATGACATATGTTAGCATAATGAATAAATAAGAAAAAAACAGTACAAGTTTGAAAGATATCAAGTATAGGCAGGGAATAAGAATCGGTAATGGAGACAAAACAGTACAAGTTTGAGCATATTCAGAGACATAGTGCATAAAATACAGAGACAAAAAAAAAAGGGTGGACCATGTTAGGGAAAAAAAACATATACAGTATAAAACTAGGCAATAATCATAAGACACGGAGACAAACAAAAATATGGAAACATTGTATATCTTACGTTGTAACAAAAAAAATGAATTGCACTAAAAGAAATGTAAATAAAAACCCTAAGAACAATTATTACGTTACAAACATAAACAAACACAGCTCCATACATTACAAACATAATACTAAAGACAAATCGATAATCCTATCATTACTTTTCAAAAATCAGTCAAGAAACCGAGAACACGATCATACCACAGCACTCATATGTCAGAATCAGTCATGGGTTAAAATAAAATATTTACAATCAGACAAAATATTCATTAGCAAGGAACAAATCATACACGGTCAAATGGCGTACACACAAATGAAAAAGATGACACTAAATAATCAAACTAAGATGCTATATATCAAAGTGGTACATATGTTTAAGTGAAAACGTATGGTGCAACTAATGGTGTACAGAAAAATAATCATACATAAAACTCAGACTACCGAAGCTAATTAAAAAGAATAAAATAAAATAATTGTTCACACATAAGAATAAAATAAAGATGTAGCATAACAATCATCATGGCTTCCTATCAAAGATCTATTAAAAAAATCAAAGAGCAGGCACAAATGGTATAGCAGACACTCAATCATATACGACAAGGCACTAGACAATCAATCATATGTAACAAGGCACTGATAGACTTTTTTTTCTTCAGTTACAGACAAAAGAAGAAATAGAAAAATAAGAAATTTTTTAGCCATACCTCGATCCTTGTGCAGTTGATTGATTACTACGATTTGAAATGTGATTTGAGAAGAAAACAAAAGTGCAGATCCACGGAGATAGCTTCCTTTTTACTTATACGTACGATCGATAGAGGGAAAAAATTGAATAATAACAATACCGGCTATGATGGATCTTCCAAGTTGGTATTCCTATCCACCGATTGACGAAAAAAAAAAATCTCGAACGGTTGAGCTTCGTGCTTGATAACGTTTTGGAGTAATAATCAGGTTAAACAAGAGATAGAGAAATGGTAGAACTTCTAATTCATAAAAGAAGCATTAGGTATTACATAGGTATAATGTTCTTTATATACAGAGAAGGGGAAAAACCCTAGTCATATAATGGACCGCACATCCATGGGCCGTAGGCCTTATAACAATATTTATTTAATATTGACTCTTATTTATTTATTTTAATTGAAATCTGTAATATAAAGCGAAAGTGGTTTGTTTGGGTCTACCAAAAGTTTGGTGTCCCATTTGAAATGACGCGACTGTCCCTCCATGATCTTTTTCCTCCCTTAGACTAATGTAAATGTTTACAAACGTAGGGGCAATATAGACTAATGCGTTAAACCAAATGATGTGATTGCCCCTCTGTGTTTTTGAGTTTTCTACCCGGGTCATCTGTAATATCACAAAAATTGAAGGATACGTTTGTAAAAAATCAGATATTACTAGATCTGAGAAAAAAAGAAATTTGTTTTCTTCTCAGGTGAATGTCGATCACTCCTCCACCTCCTTCAACCTTCCAGACCACCGTCACCAACACCACCACTGCCAACATTCGACATCATCACCACCACAAAGACTGAAAGTTTAATTAAAACTATCTTCACCTTTACTTCTCAATCAATTGAAAAACCACCACTATTACCAATTTTTTCTTATGCCTTCTTCTGTAAATCCATATCCCCTACCTTTTCAATATAAATCTCTGTTCATCTTCATCAATTTCTCATTCTAAATTTCGACTAATCTTTACTCAATTTCGACTTTAGGGTCAGAGTTTTCATTTGATTGAATATTAAATCATCATCTAACCTGCAACCCTAAATTTGAAATTGGGTGAATTGATTGAATCACTTAATAATTGATTTAGTTATTAAACTCATCTTCTTTTCTTCAGGTAACGTTTGTCAACATTAATTGTTTGTATTTTTTTTTATACCTAATCGATGGAATCACCATCACCACCAACTTAGTTCTCTGCCTTCTACACCGCCACCATAAAAACACCTTTAATAGTTTAGTACCGTATTCACTATCATCAATTAAAAATTGGGTTGAATTGATTGAAATGATAGTATTGAATTGGGTTGAATTGATTTAAATGATAGGATTGAATTGGTTGGATAAAATTGATAGATGGTAGGTTAAGTTTGTGGAATCACCCTATTTGTGTTAATGTCTAAGTGAAGTCCATTGTTCAACTGCATTAACATCTTCAATTACCACTGTGAGTGGATTCATGGTTCTCATTGAAAAGACGAGGGTACCCAAATACACAACAATCTTTAATTTATCCACCTATAAGTCCTCTTACCGAAAGTGATTGTCTATGGACAAAGTCGAGAAAATACGACAAATCGTTGTAGCTTGTTACTTCTTCACATTCTTCGGGTCTTCGAGTAATACTTGTACGTCTCATAATCCTAGAATTTCTGGTCTAACCTATATGAAGTTGTCTCTAGTTACATAATCAAGCGACTCTTAGATGAGTTTTGATTCACTAAAATATGACAACCAAACTTGACATACCAACGCTTGGTGGGTTCAACCGAGCTATGCTCTAACACTCATCCACGTCCAAGTTCGAGACTTATTGATGTACCTCGAGCTCGAGAGCTAACAGAGAGTGATACTGATAAAGAACATGAGCTCAATGAACGACGTTGTGCTGCTTATCGCGTAAGAATTGGTGCAGCAAATCGCCAGCCAGGTGACCATGAAGCAAGTTGTAAGTTTACTGAATTCAATGATACATCTTTAGTAAATGCTCATCCCATGAGTAAGAATCTAAGAATATATAAGCTTATAATAGTGATGTTTTTACATGTGCAGCAAGTGTACCAATTTCTAGTTCAGCTGGGGATCATAGAGCACAATCAAGTTTTATTCCCCGCCGAAGCCCCAGAATTGAGCTGCAACACAGAGAGCTTCAATTAGAGATGCTTCGTGTTGCAAAAAGGGATAGACGAAGTTCAATGAGTGAAAATCAAAAACAGGAGATCCTTGAAAAATGGCGTAAAGCTTATGCAATGCGAAGAATAAGAGTAGGTGCTGCAACTAATAATGAGCACAGAGCCGGACCAAGTAATGGTAAGTTTTGATATTTTCTTTATAGATGTTGATATTTTTGTGTTAGTTTTACTATTTCCTTGCATATAAATAGATAAAAGTAATATCAATGATGGATTAGTTGAGACTCGAGACATTACGTAGCTGACCATAGAAACCTTGACTCAGCGAGGTGATGTTTCATTATCGTACCTCTGCGTTGCAATTACTTTACCTGACATAGGGACCCTATTCTTCTTTAACCATCTAACTACTCCACAATGCTACTGCTTACTTAAATTTGATTTGATCCTTAACTAAATTTTAATGACGTGATCCAAACTTACAATTTTTTTAGAAACAACAGATTTGAATTGTTATATTCATGTTATTCACATTTAAGATCAGTCTGATTCTAAACCATCGTTAGTGAGTATGAACCAATTTTATAGTACCATTAGCGACTACCTAATACACAATCATATCTGTTGTATGTTACATTTGCTTTGAACATAAGTTAAACTAGACATTGATGAAGCCAGTACAAGTTATTGTAAGCTTACTGATTCTATAATGCCCAGTCCATAAATAAGCATTTAACAACATATTAAGCTTATATTGTATATTTTTTTTATTTGCAGCAAGTGTACAAGTTTCCAACTCTACTGGAGAGCATAAAGCAGAATCATCAAGTTTGATTCCTCGACGAATCCTCAGAATTGAGATTCAACAAAGAGGGCTTCAATTAGAGAAGCTACAAATTGCAAAATGGGAAACCCGAAGTTCAATGACTGAAATTGAAAAGGAAGCACATCTACAACGACGCCGAAATGCTTACTATCATATGAAGAAAACAAGAGGTGGTGATAACACAAGTTGCAATAGTACTCTCAAGTTAATGCAGCAGCGTTCATTCCACGACGAAGCCCGAGAATTTCATAGAAAGTTAAGCGTCAAGAAGTGGATATCGAGAAAGAAATAAATAGCCATTAGAGAATGATAGGAACAAGTTGCAGTAACAACTCTCAAGGTGAAGCAATGGCTTTGATTCCACGCCAAAGCCCCAGGATCGTTGAGCAATTTCAGCGTGGTGATGTTCACGTCGCAGAGGCATCCCGTAAGAGAAAGGGAAAATCGGTTGCACCGAACCAGGTATGAGCATTGATGCATCGATATGCCATCTGTTCTATATTTCTTTAACAATCACGCGTTCTTTCACTGTTGCTGGGAATGTGTAATTTGTTAAGTAGGAGTTTGATTCTGTGGGGGTGTTATTGATTTGATTTTCGGCTGGTGTTTTGCATGCTTCACTTTTTTAATGTGTTGTTTCACTTTTTTTTCCGGATGGTGTTCAGCTCCAAGATGAGCTCACCGCAGAGGCATCCCGAAAGAGAAAGGCAAGTCAGTTGCAACTTACCAGGTATTACTTTCCCCACTGTTATATTGCTTATAAAATAGTTTTCGTTACCTTATTTTGATCCCCAAATGTCGAACCTCTTCTTACTGTCTATACTAGCATACAGTGTATACACATATCAAGTTGAAATTGCTATTATGAATGGATAACCATACCTGACGCGATGCTAGATTTATGTAACAAGGTCATCTCGATACCCCTAGGCACCGAAACAACGCCAAGCAAACAGCTGCTTACCTGTAGAAACACGTCGAAAGGCATAGTCATTAGTTCAAGAGATGAAGAGAACAACAACCGTGATCCAGTGGATTATGATATCAGCAGTTATGATGGGGATCATTACGAGATGTATGTACCCAATTTTTATTTATAAAAATAAATATCAATTACACTTATTCATGCTTCTATTCATGTTTCATTATTCATTGCAGAGATACAAGTGACGATGACGTTGTAGCAGATGATGCAAACCAAATTAGCAGGTTTGTCCGACCACGTGACCATGAAGCCGGAACGAGTACAAGCGCCAATGTTTCTGAGATGGTGATTCTCTGTCGAATCCCCAGACTTCGCGAGCAACCTCAACGTCCAAAATATTATAAAATATCAAATAGGAAGATGAAAGATGTGAGACATTTTCTTGGGAAAATGGATGTAGTATGTGTACATTGTGGAGCGATGCACTTTATGTAAGAAAGGCCACAAAGTTGACCATCAAGGAGCCAACCTTCAGGTCATGTTGCTTGGAGGGAAAGATCAAACTGCCAAACTTGAGAGTACCGCCAAAATAATTTAAAATGTTATTTGAAGGAACAGATGAAGAAGCAAGGAGTTTTCTGGAAAACATTTGCAGGTTCTAACACATCCGTTTTATGTATACTGTGTCCTACATATATACCATTAACATAATTGCTTTTTGGTAATGAAACCAACACATGTATAACATGTAAAACACATTTACAAGTCTAGGATGCACACTAAAACCACAGAAACTCAAGGGAACATGTAGGTTTGATTCTCTACATTTATGAAATGAATGGTTGAACTTTAATTGTTAGTTGTGTGAATTCTCAACATTTATAAGTTTAGGTATGCAGTTGTGAATTCAGGGGTTTGGGTAATCCTATTTATCCATGCCATTGCTTTAAAATGCTTTTTCTTTTTTTCGTATTGATTTTGAATTGAACTCGACTTTTGATGCTTTGTAAAAGGTCCACCATTATTCACTATTCATGGACAGCTACAACACAGAACTGGAACACTCTTACCTGAAGATGATAAGAGCGTCACATACTCACATCTGTACATATGGGATCCTAAAACTGTATTATCGAAAATATGTGAGATTAACCCAAGGTTACTGTATTATCGAAAATATGTGAGATTAACCCAAGGTTAAATAGTGCGGTGCTTTCTACGATACAAGAGGTTTCGTCCGTCAATAATGCCTTTGTTCAGAAATACAGCCAGGCCTTTGAATTACTAAGAAGGAATGAGTCGAGAGGTGAAGATGTTCATGTTTCCCTCCAATACAGTAAAGAGTCGGATAAGAGACGCTACAACCTTCCCACAGAAGATGAGATAGCCGTTAAACTTCCTGAAGACGGTCAAACCATCAATTATGGGTCGCGTGACATTATACTTCATCTGAAAGGAAGTCGTGCTCTACAGAGAATTAACGAGTGTCATCCAGCTTATTTGCCTCTACATTATGTTATTTTATTTCCGTATGGTGAATTAGGATGGGAACTTGAGATGATACATTGGGATGTAGACCTAGATAAGGCTACAGATACACGGCTCACGCAGATGGAGTATTATAGTTATAGACTGTTTCAGAAACAAACTGAGTATTCGACGATTTTAAGAGAAGGTATGATCTTTCAGGAATTCATAACCGAGCAGAACCGTCTTCGATGGATTCGGAAAAATCAATCCAAATTGCGAGCTAACAACTACAATGGAATTGCTGATCTTGGGGATTCTGGTAAGAAAGGAGAAGAATTTGGTCAACCGGTGATGGGATTTTAATTATAACACCGCAAGTGCACAACTATCGATGAGATAGTATGTAGAATACGGGTTCGTTCCACATGGACCAAATGATTGCTATCTCTAAACTTATGGTTAAATTGTGCTAACAATATAAAAGAAATGAATTAAGAAAATAGAAATAAAACGAAAAAAATAAACATCTATCAAAAATAAAGAAAGTTGGAGTTTAGGAATTCACCAATTTAATTATACGAAATACTTATGCAAATCTGTAACAAGTATTCTAATGATAACTCAAGACTATCAAGACCCAACTGATACGTCTCGGAAAATAATATGGTTAAAGAAAATATTACAACTTTATGTTGTACCAAAACAATATAGTCTTCTTCGCTTATAAAAGGTCAACAGCTAAAGACTGTTCAGAAAAGTTTAGGGACAAAGCATTAATTGATGAGAAACTAATAAAACATTTAAGCTCAAATGAATAATTTATTTAGAGATTACCAGAGTTTTTTACAGAATGTAACTGGCTTCATCTTCAACCCCCGGAGGAGGGGATTAGCTCTCCATCACAAAGAAAAGTTACATAAAAGAAGAAAATCTTGAACCCAATTTTTGTCGGCTCTTCACCCCCCTTTCCTTAATTGAATAACTAGTATATATATATATGCCTAGAAGAATCCTACCTTCCATTTTAATTCTCATTATTACATCATCAATCCAATAGAATTTTTCCACGTGGCAAGTAGTCACAAAATCACCAATAAGAATATGCCACGTCATCTATGCCACACATTGCTTTTACTAATATATTTGATTTTACTCCATAAAATATTCTCACTTATTTTGTTTATATATGGATCATAATATCACATGCATGAACATTGATCTCCAAAGGAAATAAATGATATTTTCGCGGGACCCATAAAAATCCTGTTTTATTCTCTTTATGTTTAATTAATCTTCTTTCCTATTTTGTATTTCAAACTCCCATAATTCTTCTGACGCATGTGCATGTGTCCCATTCGAGCATGAAGTTGGCATTTAACATTCTTCTACTTTCATTTTTAGTAAGAAATATTACGAGCAAAATGATGTCGACATTCAAGTTTGGGTCCATTTGCTTCAAGGTATCCAATAACTCATATTCTCTGCATGTAAGCCTTTAGTTCTTTTTTTCTCGCCAGTGCCCATTTTATTCATTTACCTACAAAAACAAAATAATTACCAAAATTAGTACAAAAATGAGCACCAACAATATATATTATCAGGACTAATTAAGACACAAATATGTGTCTATCAAATACCCTCAAACTTATTATTTGCTAGTCCTCGAGCAAATCTAATCTAGAAAATAAAATCCTAACTCATTGTCGCAGGCATCGCGGTTGCACTTAGCGTGTGCAACAAGCCTTTAAACCGCAAGGTGGCCTTAGTGGCCGAGTTATAGTCTCGGGAGGGTTTACAAGAGGTGTACCCACAAAACCTTTACTCCAAACCCTGATGCGAATCATATTCATTTATAAGTGACAGAGCTCTACTCAGATAGTCGCACCATGGACATCAATATTCGGAATCACACAAATCACATGAATAGATTAAGAAAATGGATATAGAGATAGATGGTTTAAAACGATGTTGACTAAGGTGAACGGTGTTTCCCATATCTGTGTGAAGGCCACCGCCAAGATGGACCTATGAATCCTAATGGATTGAGATAATATCAACACAACTAGCATATACAAGGGAACCAGTGGTCGATAATCTTAGTTCTAGATCAACTCAGCTAGCATATACAAGGGAACCATCGGTTGATTTTATTGAATAATAATAAACTTTTAATTTTTCGTTTTTTTTTTAACAACATGATTAGATCTTTCGGATCCAAGCGCATGCTTCTTGTTAGCATATTACATGGTAATTCCCATGGATCATGCGTTCCACGCTTGTTTAGGTGCCGGAGACAGGGAGAACACACACATATTGCTACCAAGTGTTAATTTTTTTTTTTTTTTTAGTTATACCGTTTGGTCTAATTGGTCTGGTCTCTTTATTATTTTTAGCAACTCAATCACTCTACTCCATCCAGGCAGTGGTAACAATTGGATGTGTGTGTCCCACCAAATCAATTAGAGAAACATATAAATTTTCAAATAAAATAAAAATAGAACGTAATGTGATGATTCCATTCTAACACCTGAACTATGTCTTTTTTTATGAATAAACTCTGTTATTGGGTTCCTCAACTCCTACAACCAAGATGTTTCCCTCCACTTAGATTTGGTTAGTGTCATCCTGAATTGGCACAAGTTTCTAGGCTCTGGAGTTTCAAAATGCAGCTAAATTTTTTCTCCCATACCCCCAAACCTAAATCTAACATTGTCCTCAATGTTCTAAAGATGAAATTAAAAGCATGAACAAAGAGAAACTGTTACCACTTGAAGCAAAGGAAATAAAGAAGGATATTACCGTGTCGCATGAGCCTGGGTTACCTTCCAAGAAGTGCTAAGTTTAAAGT
Organism: Papaver atlanticum; assembly: GCA_023531105.1. Taxonomy (NCBI): domain Eukaryota; kingdom Viridiplantae; phylum Streptophyta; class Magnoliopsida; order Ranunculales; family Papaveraceae; genus Papaver; species Papaver atlanticum. The sequence continues at coordinate 895,304 of JAJJMB010008919.1, read as the reverse complement.
CTTCAGCCAGACATCAGAAGAATTAGTCACCACATAAAATCATAAAATAGTAGCCAGAACAATTGTTGGTCATCTGAATCAAATAATGTTATCACAAATAGAAGAAAACTGCAGCAGGCTAAGAAAGTACTGAACCAACCAAATACACCCTTATCAAGTTTTCTATTTAAGACAACTATATCTAGTTGTGGTTCGGGTTCAGGTTCTATAAAAGGGTCTAGATAAAATATTTTTGTTGGCTGAGTTTCCTCATAGACAGGATCCGGAGGATCAGGTTGCAGAGTCTGGAAAAACTCAATTAAGAACTTAGAAGCACATAATAATAACCTGAATAATTGGGAATCCTCTAAGCCAATAAGATTTGACTAACAAAGTTGACCACAATGAAAGTGGTGGTCATTCTTAAGAAAATGTGTTGACGATTCTAATTTCCTAAAATAATTAGGTTTAGTTCCAAAAACTATATAATGACACATTTCAAATTGAGATACTCCTACATTTGGTAAATAAAATCTTGGTGGGACAACAAAGTCAATTATGGTATCATGGACCGGAGGTACCACATCAACAGTATGACGAGTTTCTAACAACTGAGTTTCATTTTGGACAAAATAAAGTTCGGGAAACTGTGTACGAAGGTAATCTTTTAAGATGGTAGAGGCACATACTTCAAGTCCCAAGTTAGGTACCTTTATAAGAGTCAAAGGTAAACCACATGGAGAATGATATTCACTCCCAAACCTAGAGTTTTCAATATCCTTGGAAAAACTAGTCACAATTTCCTTAATTTCTAAATTTTCAGATTTAGGAAAATGGTCATTTATTTCATCTGGATTGTAATCAGGTGGGTTGTCTTTACTCATATTATCATCTTCATCGGAGACTATTGTCTTTGTATCGTTGGACTCTAAAACACTAGTCTCGAAATAAATCCGTTCCTCTAAACCATCATCGGCCTCATAATTACAAGGAAATAATACACTGTCTAAAACAATGGTATCTCTAGTCAAATCCTCTTCCTTTTGAATAGGTGAATAATTATCCACGTTATTAGGACTTGAACTGAAAACAACATTATTATCATGAAGCTCAATTGGGGTAACAATTTCCTCGTCATCATGACTACAAATATCAAAATCTTCATTAACCCTATCTTCATCCTCATCTAAACGTGTAGTGAGTTCATTGACAACACTACTTAAAGCAGCAATTCTTTCTTTCGTATTTAAGCATTTTTCATGTTCAATTTTAATTAATTGATTGATTTTATTATCCATTAATATTTGTGTCATATGTGAACTTTCAATCAACTGTTTGAGTGAATCTTCTAGAGAAAGAATTTTGTCGTAAGAAGAATTAGGTGCAAAGAATATCCATTATGATCATTATAGTATTGCTCAGTTTCCCGTTCATATGACTGGTGCACGTGCGAATAATAATTGTGGTCACCGTGATGTGAACCATAACCTTCAGAAGGTCGATAGTGGTCCCAAGTATTATCCACACTATGGTAATGTCCATTTTGAAACTCGGTCGGATAATCATTATATCGGTCCTTATAATTCCTGACATTTTTGGTGCACGTGTAAATGCAAATGCTGGGTTCACTATTTAGGGTAGGCTTGGGTTACCTTTAGCAATATATACCTGTTGATGGTGGTTTTTAGTTCAGAGATAAAATTGTAAAACCCTGTATTTAATGCGCCGTATGCAAAAGGACTGAGCCATTTAAAAGTAATGAGTGCCCGAGCCTCTCTACTCATACATGTATTGAGCAATTCAGTATATTTATTCAGAATGGTGCATGTAGCAACAATCCCAAACATTCTGTAAAACTCTCGCCTGCATTACTCACTAGTGTATGGTTTATTGAGTATTTTACTATGCTATGTTCTCCAGCTGAACCCTTAGTATTGGTATGACATGACAATTAGTGTTCACTCGCAGCTGAGTAGCATGAATTTCCCGAAGTATCAAAATTAAGGTCTGCATGAAAATGCTCAATCAGAAGACGCGCTAACTGCTCTCTGAGAATAAAAGAATTTTGTGTCAACACGCATAATTTGTTAAATTTGTTCAATTTTGTGATAACTCACAAGATTCAAGTTTTCGGCCTACTTAATTTGCAAAATTAGGTCTTTTGCGCCTTGTGCAAATATCTCGAACCCTATTGATCGAGGCCAAACCTAGGTAAGCTAGGAAACTGATCCTCCATGGAGCTAGTAGGAACAAAATCCTACCAGAAAACAAGAAACAAAAGAGGAACTGTGGCAAACAGGAGCAATGACAAAAGAGGCGCGACCACGCCACATAGCCGGCCAATCCGCCCCGATGGGTGCCGCCTGTGGCCGTTGGACACGCTCCATGTTTCTCTTGCCGGCCCCCTTTCCCATCAACCAATCAGATCGCTCAAAACCCGCCACACACACTTTTAATAAAGTTGGAAGTTGGTGGGTCGATGCGCCTAATTCCATTAGGAATCTAATCTAGATATCCCTAGCCAGTCTCCAAAAAACAATCATGGCCTTTCGATTTGGCCACTTGATTTATTAAGTTTAGTCGCTCCCCAACGCGCCCAAATAGGCATCACCATGCCACCGCAAGCGACACGCCTGTAATCCGCGCCAAAGTATTGGAATTACATACGAACCATTCCAAACCGCATCTAGCCATCACCTCAGGCGCCATGCCAATTGGCTAGCCAACCTGCCAAATTGCGCCAGTAAGCCAGTTGGCAGGCCATGCCATTCCGCGGCAGCCATATGCCAATGACTTTGGTCAAACCAAAGGGAAGCTCTATTTTTCTAGTCATGGCCCAATTATGCCACTCTGGGCCCATAACATGCCACAAGCCATATGGAACCCAGGAGACCCTAAAGAATGGCGCCCACGCCATATTATGATTACCCATGATCGTCCATGGACATGCCCACATTATGGCCTTGCCATGGTATCTTTGATCAAAACGGCCAAGGCAGTATTTGCCAAGATGCCGCTGTGCCGCGCAACCTAGTAGCGCGCGCCACTTAGGGTTTTGATATGCCAAACCCTAATTTGGCCAGGGCAATTACGCCGCCCCATGCCAAATAGCATCACCTAGGCATTAAGTTCAATGTGGCAACTAGAGCTAATATCATTAAGCCATATTTGGATTTGACACCAATATGCCAAGATGTAGCAGGCGCCACTTTGACCGCTACGCCATTGGTAGGCGTCACATTGCCACTATGCCATTGGCAGGCATCACCTCGCTACTTAGCCATTAACAGGGGCCACATTGCCATTGTTCCACTAACATGCGCCACATTGCCATTGTGCCACTAACAGGCGTTACATTGCCATTGTGCCACTAACATGCGCCACTGTGCCACTGTGCAGGCGCCACTATGCCATTATGCTTTCTAGCTTGCGTGGGATCGGTCAGAATAACTAGGTCTTGCATATTAGACCCACTCAGTAACTTGTTGCACATTTTTCCACGAAACACTCGAGACATCAAACATGTCACAAACTGGGGGATACTCATCAGGGTATTGGTCTGGCGGTTTACAGCGTGCGGCGTGCAATGCGCCCATTACAAGAAAGTGACGGGAAAGAGCGGATAGTTAAATAGCAGTAAGAGGATAGTGGGTGTAAGGCTGACCAGTTTCCCCTCACAATGGGAACGTGATGGTAAACCGCTTCTACACAACCCCACTTCTCCACTACTTAACTGTCTCCACTTCCTACGAGATCAAGGGTGCTCAATGACTTGTATAAATAGGTTTTCAACCTATTTCGACAACGAACATAGTTTTTGGTTAACAACACAAGTATCCGGAAAACACCAAGAACTGATAGCTTACATTCCGCAAGCCAGTTCCAAATTCTGATACAAGTCATAAAACAGCCACACCCTCAAAATTCAATATTTTGATCTCAACACCTTCTTCGCTTCCCTCCCTAAGATCAATCCTTCTCCTTCACTTTGTGACCGAAGCAAGTATGGAACGACCATTTCTTGGTTTAGGACGGAATTGTACAGATTGATCTCTCAAATCTAAAGTACTCCCGTGCAGTGCATTTTTTTAGGGTTTAGATTCGTTTATCGGCGGCACACCCAAATTTACCATTTCCAGCAGAATCAGTTTTTACCCCAAAAAAACTGACGACCACAGTGGGAGATTAATCTCTTGGTTGCAAGATCAATTTTCAATTTCATTTCAATTTTCCCAAATTTCAAGATGGTGGATCTTAGGTCTGGATCAACAACGAATCCCGATGCTACTATCGCAGACAACACCCCTGGCGTCAACATCCCTACCGGTGACACCAATGTACTGCCTAACAGCATAATCAACACACGTGGCATTACATCCTCTACCGCCAACACCAGCGGCGTAGGAAACATTCCCTCCGGCGTCACACCTCCTATCACCAGGGCCAGAGCCGCTGCTGCCACTCCAAATGTTTCTTCGAGCGTAACACCCCCAATTGTTACTAGAGCCGCTGCCACCCCTCCATCAGGGAGAGAGACCAGAGGAGGCAAAGGAAACCAACCCCCTATTACCATTGTTGATTTGATGGAAAGACAAGAAGTTCTTGCTAAAGCTCAGACAGACATGGCCAACACTCAAAAGGAGGTACTCACTTTCCTCAAGACACTGACGGAGCGTCTACCTCAAGAATCACGTCAACCCCAAATGGAGCCGATAAGGAGTACTTTTAATACTCTCGGCGTAGGCACCTCAGCAGGGCGCGCCTTTATAGATGAAGAGGCTCGTTTTGCTCCTGAACGCCCATTGGGAAGGAACCAGCCATCCAATTTCATCACGCGTGAAGATCTGGAGCGACTCCTTCGGAATCGAAGCAAAGAAAGCCCGGTAGACCTGCACCAACATCAACCTCCTTATCCTCCTGATGTGCAAAGAGTTCCTCTCCCGAGAGGATACTCTTCACATCAATTCTCCCTTTATGATGGTACTGGCAATGCTCGTGAACACATCTCTTACTTTCTGGAATCTTTAGGGGAGCACGAATACAATCATGTCCTCCGCCTCAAAGAATTTTCAAAGTCACTTACCGGAAGAGCATACACCTGGTACAACAACATTGCGCCAAACAGCATATCCAACTGGTGTGAGATGGTGACCACTTTCTACAAGAAATATTTCTTCGTGTCGGAGCAAATCACTTTTTCAGACCTGGGAAGAATGTTTCAACGAAACAATGAGCATCCAAATGATTATGTCAAGAGATACAGAATTCAAGCACTGGATTGTCACGACCCAAATGTGACTGAACAACAGTTGGTGGAGTAATGTATTAACGGTAAGGTTCCTATTTATCGCGCTTTACTGGAAAACCTGCGCTTCCAGACATTTTCTGAACTCCATGAAGCTGCAAAACGGTCGACTACGACAGCACCATCACTGTTGGAAAGAACCATCCAGGAGTGAAGATGCACGAAAGACTCGAGGGAACAGGCATCTCATTAACAAACAGTATAATACCGGACCCTCTGTGAGCGTGGTAAGTGAAGGAGGAAAAGGGAAGGCTCCAGCGTCGGAACAACAAACCAAACGTGCAATACCAGTGCACCAGACGGCTCCGCTCCGGAAAGGCGCAACTAAGACTCTTGCACAACAACAAGAAACCAGAGATGCTGCTCCAAACTTCCCGTTCCCGATTAAGGAAGTAATTGAACTCCTAGAAGCGTGGATTCAAGATGATGCCATCAAACTACCTCCCGTCAGACTCCCGCCAACTGAGGAAGAAATGGAAAATCCCAAGTATTGTCGTTACCACAGATTCGTCAATCACCCAACTAATGAGTGCAACAAATTGAAACGCATCTTCAAAGAGAAGGTGGATGCGGGAGAACTTCAACTAGGCACTGAAGGAGTTCACAGAGACCCTCTTCCAGTCAGAAGCTGCACACTTTCTGGGGACTCTGACACAAAGACGTACAATCCATAATGGAACGTGTATGCGAAATTCTTTACTTCTCCAAAGCACAGCGTCAAGATATATTTGCATCTCTCAATCGCATTGTGTCGGGAAAGCGGCTGTTTTCTATTGGAGAAGTCACTCCCAAGCCCAAACTTCCCTTAGAAGGTGCTATTGGAAAATGCAACTGGGGACTGCTTACCACTGCCCACCTGAAGAACGTCGAGTTTGATAGCACGCTAATTGACGCGACCTCTGACTTCAACATTGTTACCGTCAAGACTCTGAGAGCTGCAGGGATTTCAAAGAAGGAAGCTGTTCACTGCCCGACTGTGATTAGAAGCGCAGAAGGAGAATCAAAAAATGCTTACGGGTACATTAATCTCGAAATCAAGATAGGAGATGCTCTAACACGCGGTAAATTTCATATTGTTAAGAAATTCCCGAATTATGATATAATCTTGGGCCGTTCGTGGGTGCATGACAACAAAGCAAAGCTAGGAGTGTGTCCTTTGCCAGTGTCTATACCTGAAAGGATTTCCAACGAGCCGTCCAACCCCGAATATTTTTTGTTGCCGTGTCAACAACTTTCTAATGTGACTCAACTACCTGGAGAGAACCCGTCGACGTACATTCGAAGATTCCGAACCCAAGTAAGTATTATTGAATAACCCTTTTTGCAACCAGTCACTCCTCCTTCCTCCAAGGCTTGGGGACTCGATCCGATTATCAACCCGGCCATCACTAGGAGATATGAATGGGATGCCGGTCCTTTCAAATGTTTTATCCAGAGCTTACAAGCTGTCATAGTTAAGGATAAGGAATCTAAGAAAATAATGGCGCAACGCCCAATACTATTCCAAGTTGGAGATATGGTAGTGAGAGTTGCTGCCCGACCTGCTCCGACTGATTCCGCATAAGGGAAAGGCGAGCCATACCTAGTAGCAGAAGTTATTTTGGGAGGTTACTTCAAAATCATCAATGCAGACAAGCTAGAAGGCGTAGTAATGCACGCCCGGTGGCTCAAACCCTTCAACATCTGAGATGTCGTATCCTTTCCCCAAAAAATTCCTTTTAGTATTTCCTTTAGCAATTTTATTTTCATGCAATATTTGTAATACCTCCAAAATGATTGCACTGCTTGTATTCATAATTAGGGTTTCAGTTTATCAGTCAATTGAAGCGTTATTTCTTTTCAGAAAATTACTTTTGAATCATTTCAAAACAGAAAATCTCGAATAAACTCAAAACCCTCAAGAGCAATTACCTACTAGCTCAAAACCAGAAATCACAGAGGAAACATCTCTTATTCCAAAACATACCCAAGAAAAGAATTTACAAGGAAAAAGGGAAAGACGAGATATTCAAGGGAAAATTCGCCAGCAGCAATACTTCATTTCCCGAAGAGCAACCTGCTTCAAGTCCAAACCCAGATGGCGCGCCACAAATCTTCACGGAGCGTGTAATTTTTACGGGAAAATCAGACAGAAGGTTGGTCGAATCCTTAACCATTATTGTTATTTCCTCTATCTTAAGTCGCAATTGCCTGCGTTGTGGAGATACTATTGTGGAAGCGGTATCCTTTCCACAGGGAGAAAACATGGCTTGCCGGGCACTATTGGCACGCCAATTTCCCATCTATCGTGGAGCTTAGAATCCCAAGATATTACGAGATTTTTTATGAGGATTTGGATTTCTCGGTTTAGGGTTCCATTCATTCATTCGATTGGAATTATAAAAATTATCAAAACAACATGGATAAAAGAATGTTATTTGACGAAGCCGTGGCTCCAGTCATATAAACAAAATCATTAAAATATCAAAAGCGTCAATAAGCTACGAAAATGTTCTTTTATGGAAAGAAAACAGCAAAATGGGAAAGCTAGTTATCAACGTCAACGCCAAGGCTAATGGCGCCTCCGCTGGAGTTTTCTCCACCAACCGCTGCTATGTCCTCTCCAGCGGCCGCTGCGGTGCCTTCTCTAGTAGCCGTTTTAGCATTTCCTCCAGCGGCCACTTCAGCATCCCCTCCAGCAACGGCTTCAGCATCCTCTCCAACAACGGCTTCAATATCCTCTCCAGAAGCTATCTCGACCTCTTCCTCGGAAACCACACCAATGTCCTGTTCAGAAACTACCCCAACAGCCTCTTGAGGATGCGCAGGTTCGTCCACACCAGAGTCGAGAATTATGATACCGTTATGAATAGGGTAATCATGCTTATTCCCACCTGGGGATTGTTTAGGCTCGGCCCTTCGTCGTTTCAGTTGAGCCGCGAATATTTCGACCCTAGCGCTCGTTGGTTGAGAGGCTTCATCATGTTGGGACGCTTTATCACGTCTCCACTTCTCCTCCATGTCAACCGAAGCCAAGAAAGCTTTAACACGCCCCTGAACGTTGCGTAAATGTATGAGAGACATACCTTGTATGACACGACCAGCTTCACGAAACAGAGGATCAATTTTACCTAATACTTCTTCAAATGAAGAAACCCTGGGTTTGTCAACTTCAAAGCTCTTCTCCGGAGAATTAGAAGAAAACTCATCACCAGGAGTTCCCATCATAAACTGCAGAGAAGTATTATGCTTATATCAACAACCTACGTGGTAAAAACAAAAGGAAACTATAAGGAGATATGAAGCTATACCTGGAAATAAGATGAGCGAAAGTCTTTGCTGATCGGTATGAAGGAAGGTTCAAGTACCTCTTTTTATATTCCATATAATAAGATCCCGGAAAAGAAAGGACTCTCTACCTGCCGTGTATAAAGCTTAAGATCACTAGTACAAAAGTGGCCTTAGACACGCCAGATATAAATTTCCATGCCACGCTTTTTGATTTTGGCGTGTCTATAGGGTAGACTTCTACCCTATAGACACGCCATGTTCTATGGGCGTGTTAATTTAAGTGCTTTCTGCCACGCCTGGGCTAGTAGCGTGTCCAAATATTACCGTTTTGTCACGTTAACTTTTAATTTTTTGTTGGGCGTGTTTATAGACCAGTCTATGGACACGTTAACCAGTTGTGGTGTGTCCAAAAAAATAGTCACGCCACTTGAGGCATGGTTAAAAAGTTGGTTTTATTAGACACGCTAGTATGCATGTCCATAGTGTACGATTGATAGACACACCGGTTTATATGTGTGGCTAAAAAGTTCGTTTTATTAGACACGCTAGTATGCGTGTCCATAGTGGTCGTTTTATAGACACGTCGTTTTTATTGCGTGGCTAAAAAGTTCGTTTTATTGGACACGCATACTTGCGTGTCCATGGAGTGCGTTTTATAGACACGTCATTTATATGCGTAGTTAGAAAGTTGGTTTTATTAGACACGCTAGTATGCGTGTTTATAGTGGGCATTTTGTAGACACGCCGGTTCTATTATTACTGGGTACACGAAATAGGCTATAACTGCGACAGCACAGGCCCCACCTCTGTTGAGGGCCTTTTTCTTCCCCAGCCCAACAGTCATTAACTGACTTTCAAAAAAAAAAAAAAAAGCTTCTGTCCACATTCGAACGCATGTTCTCTTCTCGAAGGAGGTAGGTTAACAAGACGAATCAATCCACCAAGCTGCCCATCTTTAGTTGTTTAAGATTCGCGTTTTGAAAGACTAAGATGTTTCTGCTACTCCATAGGGACCAAATGATAGTTACAATCTATAGATGAATGTAGAGCCATATCAGATGAAACACATCATGTCTCTATCTGCTTACTAATATCACAAAAAAAACTCTTCCTCTTCCTCCTCGTGCTCTGCAACTCATTCATCCCTTTTACCCCAAACCTATATTTCCATTTCCTTCGATCCTTTACTACTCTTTAACTCCTTTAATCCCAAACACTAGTACTAATGTTTGGACTTGGTTTTGTTGTTGTCTTCTTGTTTACCGCTGAATCCATTAAAATATTTCGGTGCTTGTGCAAGTGTTTTAATGGATTCAGTAGCAAACAAGAAGACAACAACAAAAACTAATACAAGATGTTCTGCCAATTTAACCTGAATGGCTATATAGAAATAACCCATCTGATAGACGTGCCTTTTATGTATCTGCATAAAACCAAACTGTTTAAGGTGACCTGACAATGCACCTCTTAATGTATAGTTCTAATTTGAGTAAAATCCAATGAATTAAGCGACTAGATTTTAGGCTTTGGAAATAGGGTTTATCAGAGTAATGACGGCGGTAAGGTCGAAGAGATGTAATTAAGCCAGGACTGGTTGGGTTAGATAAAATTGATTATGGGAGATGATTTTCAAAGCGTCATGATGGTTCTGAGTACCGTGTATGGGGTATTGAACCGACGTGGCTAAAATTAGACTTTGAAGATACTCTTTGATAGTCTGACATTAGACTTCGAAAATAGGGTTTAGTAGAGTAATGATGGTATCTAAAGGGTTGTGCATGGCATTGAAGTGGCGTGAATAGCCATGGCGACAAGGCTCTTTACCAAACGCCATAAACGACCATTTATGGCTAAACTACCACCATTATTTAAAGATAATATAGGGTGATAAACAGATTATTAAACCAAAAATAGAAATCAGAGAAAGAGAGGTTAAGGATTAGTGAAATGGCCGATATTGCAAGCAGTTCCGTCGGTGGAGGTAATCCAGAATCACAACCCGATTCCCCTGCAATGCGACATGGGATGACTTTGTGGAAAGCATTGGTGATATACTAGAAGAGTATGTTGATGAATAATGGGAATTAGTTCATAATATGAATCTTGGGATTATTCCTGCAAGTAGCCATGTTGAAAATGATCCTCCTCCTAAGGGTTTTGCTTCGTGGGATGCATTTGAGAAAAGCTATGGTGACCATTTGGATAATGATTACAATGAATAAGAACATGGGAAGCCACCAAGACAAGCAAATTTATGGCTGAGCACTCAGCATTGAATAAATTCAAGTTTTTTACATTATTTTTAGTATGCTGATTTTATTAATATGTAAGCAAAATTATGTAGCAGTCAAAGGCTTACTGTTCAATTGTGCTCTCAATTCTGATTTTTTTTTTTGGTTAAGTTTGTCAGATTTGGCATTACAATTTATGAAAAATTTGGCTATATATTTCAACTCTGATATAAGACTCAATATACAGTCCCTACCATATTCATGATCCTATCACTTTAACAGCAAAGCCACAACAAAATCATGGTTAACCCTAACTCTTCAGATCCAAATATCAAAACCAAGCCCCCTTAAACACATTACTCATTCATTTTTTTTTGTCAAAAGATTGATATTCCAATGGACAGAAATTAAACAACATATGCACTTGGAATCTAAAGAAAATATTGCATCCGTAAATATTAAACATTCACAAAAACTATACTTCCAAGCAGCTTTACAAATAGACTAATTAAACATCCCAAAAAACAACAACATAAGATTACACTAATAACACACACAAAAAAAAAAAAAAAAAAACCAAAAAAAGACACACACACACATATATATATATATATATAACTAAACAAAAGATGATGGATCAGGATGTGATTGAATACCATTCTTGCATAGCAGAACCATGAAAACAGGGGACTAGATCAGTGAGAATCTCCTTCTTCTTCACTGCTGCTGTCGACAATCGTAACCACATCTTTGTATGGCCAATCATCATCATCATCATCGTCGTCTTCATCTTCATCCTCAAGCGCTGGCCCAAACCAAAAGAAGTGTTCTGGATCATCTAAATCATCATCATCATCATCATCATCATCATCATCCTCCTCCTCCTCCTTATCATCATCATCATCCTCAAAATCATACTCATCATCCTCTTCATCGTCAACATCATCATCATCATCATTGACATCAGACTGATTAAAATCAACATATCCAAAATAAGGAACAACCTTGCAACCAAAATAACCAACAGTCTCTTTGTCTTCATCAAGAAGAATAAATCGGAAGGAAGTTACTACTAAAGCAGTCCTAATCATTTTGTCTGGTTTGATACTGAAACCTTAAGTTCAGTTTTTGATACTGAAACCCTAGGTTCAGTTTAGAGAGAGACTTGGAAAAGAAAAAGTGGAGTAGTACTCTCCCTTCCTTGCTCGTGTTTTATACCCTGACACACGTTTTCACTTTAATATTCAACCTCTAGCTTAGCCACGTACAAGCATGATAACTTGGCTAGTGAACAAGTATAGCTTCGGGAAATAAATAAATAGTATAATATTAAAAAAAAATTGGGTGGAAAATTAACATCAAGGAATTTATCTCGGTGAAAATATACTCCCCGAAAACTTAGATTTGGATGAAAAATACTTGCTAAGATAGTAACATGGAAATAAAAACAGGGGTTTAGAAGCTCTTCCAAGAGTGACATCGGTAAAAATTGAAAATTTCCATCAATTAATTTATCTTGGTGGAAATACTCCCCGTAAACTTAGATTTGGACGATAAATACTTGCTAAGATCGTGACATCGAAATATAAATTGGTTTACAAGCTCGTCCAAGAGTGACATCGGTAAAAATGGAAAATTACCATTAAGCAATTTGTATCGGTGGAAATACTCCCCGGAAACTTAGATTTGGACGAAAAATTCTTGCTAAGATCGTGACATTGAAATAAATAAAAATTGGTTAAGAAGCTCGTCCAAGAGTGACATCGGTAAAAATTGAAAATTACCATCAATCAATTTATCTTGGTGGAGATATTCCCCGTAAACTTAGATTTGGACGATAAATACTTGCTAAGATCGTGACATCGAAATATAAATTGGTTTACAAGCTCGTCCATGAGTGACATCGGTAAAAATAGAAAATTAAATCAATTTATCTCGGTGAAAATACTCCCCGGAAACTTAGATTTGGATGAAATATACTTGCTAAGATATCGTCACATCGAAATAAATAAAAATCATGGGTTTAGAAGCTCGTCCAAGAGTGACATCGGTAAAAATGGAAAATTACCATCAATCAATTTATCTTGGTGGAGATATTCCCCGGAACTTAGATTTGGACGATAAATACTTGCTAAGATCGTGACATCGAAATAAAAATTGGTTTACAAGCTCGTTCAAGAGTGACATCGGAAAAAATGGAAAATTACCATCAATCAATTTATCTTGGTGGAAATACTCTCGGAAACTTAGATTTGGAGGAACTATACTCTCTAAAATCGTGACATCGAAATAAAAATTGGTTTAGCTAAATAAGCCATGTCCAAGAGTGACATTGGTAAAAAAACTTGGATATCGAGTCCTGTTGACGAAGCCAATCATAGTCGTTCGTGAATTCATAATGCCAACCAATCAAATAAACTAGTTTCACCTGATAACCTAACATCCCCAAACATCCTTGCCAATATTATCGGCTGATCGGTCCGATATGACCAATAATGCGATATTATCGGATATTCATATGTATCGCTGATATTTCATGTTTCGTCCAAATTAAAGGCACAAACATGATAAAATCCTATATTATCGGCCACTAGTTTAAAAAATAAATACTGATCTTGGTTCTTTTAATATTAATACAAATTTAATTGTAAGAGCTAGCTAGAATTGCTTCTAAGAATATGAATTGGGATTTTAATAAAAAAAATTGCACCAAAAAGCATTTATGATCTTCCAAGGAACTAGCTAGTACTATATTAATCATTTATTGTTTTGCTTCTAAGAATATGTGAATTGAGAGTAAAATAGTGCAATGTAGTTGACTCAGTTATAGTAAAGAAAAGATACTACTATATCCAAGGCACTAGTAATAAAGGAATTAGCTAGTACAATAATAAATACTCCAGTTTGCAGTGGTATTTTTTGATCTTTGATCATTTCTACTTTAACAATTTGTGTAGAATATTCTTGTGGGACCCTGTCCTAAATACCATCCCCAGCCCCATCACTAAATACTAGGAGTATATATATGGAACATTCCTATGATTGATTCTTGGATTTTGGGGGTACATTCCTGTGGTAGTTGTACTTTGGGACTTCTTGTTATGTGTGAATGAAAGAGAAGTATTATAACAAGAGAAGTATTTTTTTCAATCACCACGCTACTGCTTTTGTCTATCATCATTACGCTTCAGTTTCTCATATTTCACTTCCACTGATCTACGCAATCACAATGAGTATCTTATTTTTTGTGCGCATGCAAAAGAAGAAGATCTAGGTAGCCATAATGAGTATCTTGTTGCTTTCTTGGGTACATGCAAAAGAAAAGATAGATCTCTTCATTACTCCTCTTCTTCTGTTTTGCCAAATAATACAGAGAAGATTATTTTTTGTTTCTAAAATGTCTGTCACATTGGGTTGGCTTGACCCAAATTTGGCATGGGTGCCAAGATCCCTTGTGGTCCAGTCTTTCCATAAACTATTGCTATATTTCTTCCATTTTGGTTGTGTCTAAATTAAAATTAAAATCTGATAACTATCATAAGGGCTTATGTTTATATAAGGTATATTACGGAAAACTGAATTATGTTGACTCGACGAGTTAATTAAAATTGATTGATTAACAAACAAATATCGAGCAAAGAATTTGAACACAATAGGCATATATTAAAGAACCAATATTTTTATATTATTCATTCTAAAACTAAAAGAAGCAAAATAATACCAACATCCTCAATAAAAAAAATTTTAAAAAATTAATCAAAATAAATAATTTCTAAAAACAAAAACCACACTATTTGAAAGTTTCTTTGATAATCTGCTCAACTAAAACCATCACATCTGGTACTCGTGTTGCAGCGTTAGCAGGCTGTGCTGGAACTTCAAGTACCTTTTCTCATAGAGGTGTCTCCCTGGGTATTTCTTGTGTGCCAGACACAGTTTCACCAACAGGCTCATTCGAAGGAATGGGAGCATGGACACCATCCATTTCAACAGAAGTAGAAGCAGGAAAAGTAAGATTGTCAACATGAGCTTGAATTTCAGCTAACATGGGCATGCCAGGAACCTTACACACGCCATCAATAGTTATGGTGATCCTTAGCTTTCTTGGTACAACCATTACTATCTTTGGAATTGTTTTAATCCTCTCGGTATTGTTCTTATTGGAACTCATTTTTTTCGTCTAATATATCAATCTATCTTTTATGCTGGTGTGGTTTGTACGACCTCTTTAATAATATATATATATATATATATATATATATATATATATATGTATTAGAAAAACCTTATTTTTTTTAGGTTAGGAGCATTATCTCCAATTACCTAATTTAGTTGTATTCCGCATATCACTCTCAAGTAAAAAAAATATAACAGTTTCCATATCGATAAATATATGCTCATATACGCGTACAACACCACATTGATTTTAGTATATATATGATTTATCTAAATACGGAAAAATAGCACGAAAAAATTGTGTAAACACAACCATGTTGATTGAGTACATGGAGTATATGGTTTATCTTACAGTAGATCATAATCATGTACTCTTCGCTAATGTGCATGCCTTGGCTACACTCTTGCCAAATATGTAGGTATCTGAAGTATCTCTCTCTCCATGATTTGCCATGCCTAATCTTCTCTGAACAAATTTCTATTTTTGGTGTAATTCCCTCGGTAATTCACACCTACTCAAAGCCATGCGCAACAATTCCCTCCATCGAAGCGCTATAACCATGCCCAAATTCTCTTTTGGATTTCTTATATTGGTAAACACCATAAATTACAACTATGATTGGCAATAGCGATATATATTGAGATCATTTTTTTCCTTCAAAAGATTAATATACTATGGTCATAACCCTAATTTATTGTCTGCAAAAGATTAATATACTATGGTCATAACCCTAATTTTTAAATTTGCAATGGACACATAAATAGAATGTTGATAAACTGGAATAAATCTCACACAAACACGTGAAAATATCTGTTTCTTGTTTGGATCATGAATTTTTAAAAAAGGCATGCTGATTAAGGATACGACCATTGGCCAAACGGTGTAACAGTTCGCACCCCTTCGTATTACGGGGTACATTAACCGAATAGATTTTGAAATACCAAAAGACATGAAAATTCCAACAGGTGTGTTGTGTGGGGACACATATTGCATCCATTGGATGTCTATATAAGCTTTACTCGTATCTGCTAGTAGCATTCAACAAAAACGAAATCCTAAATGCTTCTACATTAAAAATATAAATAAAATATTTCACCAGTAATAGTAATGGAAATGTTGCCGGATTTAATTCCCGAGATACTATACCTCCTCCCAAGTAAAGAAAGTATTTTGGCAAGCATATGTGTATGCAAAGTGTGGAATTCTGTCCTTGCAGACAAAAGAATTGGACTCCTTTTCGGTTTTACTCAAAAAGTGAGAGAAGAAAAAGTTACGCAACTCTTCTACAAAGAACAAATTGAGGAGGAAGATTACTACACGGTGATGGGAGATTTCTATCAGATGTTATTTAGAAATAATGGTACTTGGAATATCGAATTCTATAATGAAAACATGTCACACCCAATCGTTGGATCTTTTAATGGTCTGGTATGTTTTTATGTTTCACACCATGGCATACAAGATCCTATTTATATTATGAATCCAACAACGAGTGAGCACCTCCATCTGCCACAAATATGCGATCCAACACAAACGCCACAAATTAGTTGGGATCCACGATACATCATAGGGGGTTTCGGCTATTGTGAACATAACGGTGAATACAAAGTAGTTCGAATTTAAGTGGACGGTAAAGTGGACGTACACACTCTAGGCGACAACAGGGGATGGAGGAACATCGGAGATTTTCCTTTTACTTTTTGGGATTCAGGTGTGTACGCACATGGTTGTATTTTTTGGATAAATCATTATTTTTATGACAATATTTAGATAATATCTTTCAATTTGGACAATGAGACATTCCAGTCACATTCGCCACCCCCGCATCATATTTATGAGAATGGTGGTTTCAGTCTTCCAAGACTTGGAATGGTCTTGTCTGGAGTTCGCCTTTTATTTTACAACATTCACGATATTTATGATCTCCGGATTGATTTTTTGGCACCCATTTACGATAATGATGTTCATGCACGGGCACCCGGTGTAGAATGGAATTGGGAACTTAAGAGGAGCATCGTCTTGGAAGAGCCTTCGAATATATGGTGGCCGCCTTATAAGCTGATAGCCTTGGGAAATTACAACGACATCCTATTGCAAAACAACCTCCGTTTAGCGCGTTATAATGAACTCACCAGATATTTGACAGAAATTGCGGAGACAAGGTGGGTAAAGGTTAGAGTTATTCCTCACATGAGGAGCGCCGCCTCGTTGAGGAATTTTGGAGGACAATCGGAAACATGTACTGACGATGTCCATGCCACAAACATATTCCGTGTGCAGTGTTTTTGTTTTGATCAGAGTACTGTAGTTTGGTGTTCAATATTATTTTTTTTAATAGTACTATTTCTCATCTTTGATTTTTTTTTCTTCGTATATTGTCTGGACTAAAAGTTGTCTTTGAAATTTGAAGTTCGGACTTGGTCTTATTTTGGGTAAAAATGGTTGGTATTTTATTTAATGGAGTTAATTATTTTAAACATATTCCCGACGAATTTAGAGGGGGACTTTCTTTCATGGTGGTCAATTCGGTATAGAGGGAGGCATTTCTGTATTCCAGTTGTATTTATGGTTATAAATTTTGCGAATCTATAGGGAGACTTTTATGTGTTCATAAAAGTAAATCCGAGAGGGAAAAATAAAAATGTAAAAAGAAGTGAGAATTTGAGATGCAAAAGGTATAAGTGATTGATAGAAAAATCAATGACGATATTCTTGAAAATGCACACGAATGAAAAAGATTTTGTAACTGATGGGGATTTGAGAAGTCGAAAAGAAAATGTTGATTACGTGACTTATCTACCTAAAGATAACTGACGTATGCTGAAAAGAAACGTATCTTGCTCAAGAACCGAGCCAGCCTCTATCCTGGTAATGTACGCTGAACTTCTCTTGTGAATTTCTTCGACTGTCATCATCTAGTGTTTACCCCGCAATAGTGTCACTATTACGTACTAAGCAGGGGACTTAATGTTGATGGTGGTTTTTAGTTCAAGGGTAAAATCATAAAACCCCGTATTTAATGCGCTGTCATCCTGCAAAGGAACAAAGGCCATTTGAAAGCAATGAGTGCATAAACCTCTTAGCTCACAGATGTATTAAGCAATTCAATATATTTGTATATATATATATATATAATTCACCCAGAATGGTGCATATAGCAGTGATCCAAAATATTCTGTGAATTTTATTATCCACCGGCATTATTCGCTAATGCATTAACCTGCCTAGTATTTTCCTATGCTATGTTCTCCAGCTGGATTCAGTCATCCACAATTTCCTGTTAGACCCCTCTTAATTCTAAATTTTCTCCGTACTTTGACGATACCTATTTCTTCAAAATAGTAACTTGTGTAACCATTTGCAAACTCTGTATCATCATTTCCATTAAAGCAACTTAACCTAAAAAATCCACCATCTATAATAAAATTGGAATTGGTCGAGTCTTACCTGTTGCCTGCTTCTCTCCTTTCCTTTTTCTCCAGCAACAGCAAAAACTCTTCTGGGTATTCTTCATCTTTTACTTTCTCTATGTTTCTAATCTTTGTCTCTTCATTTTCTGCCTCATATACTGAATTTGCATGATGAAACTCATTCCACAACAGATCCGTATCATCATCTTGGTTATTGTTCTGCATACCTACTTCTTCCTCTTCTCTCATCTTCCTTTCCTCTTCTTTCTTCCTCTTTTTATTCAATCTTGCTTCTTGTTTCGATATATAGTACTTAGCTTTATCTAGTTGCTCCAATTCCATTTCAAATACTGCTAATTTGAACCTCATCATCACTTCCTTTCTATTCAAGCACCCTTCCTTATCAACTTCTTCCTCTGTCATTTGGGTCTTGCCTTTTGATGGTTTGGAACCACTCCCTTTTTCTGGGTTATTTGGAGCCATTGTTATCTCTGAAACTTTTTTTCTTCTTCTCTTCTCTTGGCTTAATTTTCTCTCTGGAAAATGAATATAACCTCTAATTCCTCTTTCACATTTATTATCTTTTTTTTCCCTTCTTCTGAGACCTATTCCCAAGAGACGCATGCAGCGGTTGAATTCAAAGAAATAATAACACCCTACTAAAATGTCATGTCCTTTCAGACCTACTTCATGACGTAATGGTTATCCTTTAGATTTTGTTTCCTTTTAAATAAAAATCCAGTTGTAGATTTAAGCTATAACCGCTTATAAGATAAAACGTGCAAATATGCGCTACTTGCATGCTCATTAAGGACGCGACCATTCAAATAATGCCTGCTCATCAAGGACGCGACCATTTTCCAACAGGTGTATTGGATGTCTATATAAGCGTTACTCGTATCTGCTTGTAGCATTCTACAATAAGAAAATCCTGAATGCTTGTAAAAAAATTTTTTTTGATAATCTTTCATAAGTATAATAGTGATGGATATGTTGCCGGAATTAACTACCGAGATACTACAGCACCTCCATACTGCAGAAAGCGTTTTAGCAAACAAATGTGTTTGCAAAGAGTGGAATACTGTTCTTGAGGGTAAAAGAATTGGACTCCTTTTTGGTGTCACACCAAGAATGGGGAAAGGTAAAGTTACTCAACTCTTTTATAGAGAGGAAGATTTCATCCCGATCGCAACAACCAACAATCACGACGCCACGAATGATGGAACCTATGATGATTGGACTAAGTTGCATACAATAGTTGGATCTTGCAATGGTCTGGTATGTTTTTATGTTTCACACCATGGCATACAAGATCTTGTATATATATTATGAATCCAGAAACTGGTGAGCACCTCCATCTGCCACAACTATGCATCCCAATTGCACCAGATCAAGTACTTTTGTGGTATCCACGATACAACGTAATTGGGGGTTTCGGCTACTGTCAACGTACCAATGAGTACAAGGTAGTTCAAATTCACATGGATGGTAAAGTTCAAATACACACTCTAGGAGATAAGAGGGGATGTAGGAACATAGCAGGGAGATTCCTTATACTTTTCGGAGTTCAGGTGGATTTTTCAATTTGGATGTATTTTTTGGAAGGATTGTTGTCAGCAGGATATTGGCATAATATCTTTCAATT
This sequence comes from Papaver atlanticum, assembly GCA_023531105.1. Lineage (NCBI taxonomy): Eukaryota > Viridiplantae > Streptophyta > Magnoliopsida > Ranunculales > Papaveraceae > Papaver > Papaver atlanticum. The sequence goes on along the minus strand of JAJJMB010008919.1, from coordinate 875,287 downwards.
TGGACACTGAGATGTTCCATCAACATTCGCCCCCCCCCGCATCATATTCCTGGGAGTGAATTTTGGATAAATACTTACCCATCACTTTGGATGGTCATGTTCGGAGTTCGCATTTTATTTTACTACATCCATGAGGGGATTGATCCCGGATAGATTTCTGGGATTCTATTTCCGAAGAAAATATTCATACATGGGCACCTGGCGGGGAATGGAATTGGAATTATAAGATAAGCATTTTCTTTGAAGAGGATGAATGGCCGACTTATAACCCGATAGCCTTTGTAAATAACAAGGACCTCTTATTTTGGCAGAATATGCGTTTATTGCGTTACAATACACTTACCAGAACTTGGACGGAAATTTGGGGGACACTACCGTGGGAAGCAAGGGTTGCAATTATTCCTCACATGAGGAGCGCTATCTCGTTGAAGAATTTTGGTGGACAATCGGAAACGTGTACTCATGATGTCCATGCCACTAACACATTCCTTGGCTTATCTATGTAGCTTTTTTTTTCTTGTAGTTGTGTTTTTTTCTTTTTTTGGTATTTGGATTTTTTTCTATGCTGAAATGTATTATTTATTCCTTGGGTTATCTATGTTACATTTTTTTTTTCTTGTAGTTGTGTTTTTTTTTTTTTTTTTTTTTTTTTTTTTCTATGTTGAAATGTTCAATTTCGTGTATCAACATGATAGTGTTTCCGCTAAATGTTGGGTCATTGTTTAACTAGCCAACCTTTGGTTTTTTCCTTTTTTTGCATTACACTTATGGTCCAGCCGGCCGGGCCACCCCAACCAACCTAGGTAATTAGTTGAAAAGTAGAAAAATTATTTGGGTATTTCCTAAGAGACCGTGTATTAAATTAAAAAGGAAATTAGATAAATATGAAAATATTCATTCCATATCTCATGAGATCATGATTTATTTTAGTTTGTTATGCTCGTAATGTATATTAGATTAAAAAGGAAATTAGATAAACATGAAAATATTCATTCCATATCTCATTATATTGCTAAAATATTCAGTGTAAATACCAAAGAATAGGTGATTTAAGATAATGATGGAAAACCTAAAAAGTTAGGGTTTTCCTTAGAAATATATATAAATTACACCAAGCATAGAAAAAAATTAACATAGAGTATCAAGAGGAAAATGAGTTTTGCTAAGAGGGACTGTAGAGATGAAACTGACGAGAGGATCCAAAAATGTCCTCGACTGATGGCTGGTCCTTGTAAATTGAGGATTATCATTACTGTGGACGGAGTAACTACTGTTCCTGGTATTCCTCTCGACGTTGTAATTAGTTCTGTTGTCAGTAGTGTTGAGAATGATGATGTTCCTATTTATGCTGATGTTATTCCTGGTGTTCCTCTGGACGCTATAATCAGTAGTGTTGAGAATGCTGATGTTCCTAATGTGAATGCTGATGTTCCTGCTTCTATTATTGAAATTATTGATGAAGATCCCGATGTTCCGGATATGCCAGAGGATCCAAAAGTTAACAAGCATGTGGAGCCTGATGAAGCAGAAAATGGCAAATCTGAGGATGACAAGGCACCCAAGCCTGCTGGTTCGAGTGATCACGTTCACTTCAGCATTGCGAGAAGAATTGTTTGAAGATGATAGGGTTTGATTTATTGATTTCTTTTTGTGGACGCTTTGAAAGTTGTTTTCATTTCTTGTTTCGTTTGCTAATTTTGTCATTTAGAAGAAGGTGATGTTTATGAATTCTTTTATTATTTAGGTATTGCAAATCATGAAATAAATCAGATAATTATTTACAAGTTCACAGACTTTACAGAATGCAATATACTCTTGCAAATTTATTTATTTATGAGGTGTGCATTCTTTTGGAAAAATAAATATAATTAGCTGAAAGAACGGAGGAAATGTAGAAAAATGCATTTGTTCCCCCCTGTAAAAAATAAGAATCAATTTATCACTTTAGGTCTGATCTTATTATCTCCTTGCCAATACTATTAACAAAAATACGAGTTTGAACAAGTAAACAGGGGCTAATCTACAGTGGGGTCACTAGCCCCCACACGTTTTTGAAAAAAAGAAAGAAGAGAATCCTACGTAATTTTGATTGGAAATTAATTTATACCCCGCGAGATTTATAACAAATTCGCGCTTAAAAGGATTTTTTGGAAACTAACTTCAACTAATTCTCATATCCAAATTCCACAGGCTGTGAGTTTTTTTCTCTAAAAACTAATAAACTGCCTAACATTAAGGATTAGCTGTACATATGATTCCTATTTTACCGAAAACAAAATAACTTTCAAAGAAAAAGGAAAAAAGAACCTAAAGACTAATTGTATTCTTATATTTCATATTGTTATATTGGCTGTTAACCGTAAAAGGGAGGAATTCCGAGGAACTATGTGACTTCATAGAAAATTTTCCTAGGATAATTCTGTTGAATGAGTTCATAGAAAATTCAAACATGACAAATAATGTAAGAACTAGGTGAAGTTCTATATCCTGAAATCTCAAGTTAATTAGACCAAAAAATATTGCAGGGAGGTTATTTTGCGATGTTGATTCATAATTCTTAAGGATTTAAAGAGAGAAAGTGAGGCAAAACAAATGAGTATAACGTTTGGGGGCCATTAATTTTTGCTTAAGAAGAGTATAGACGGAAATTAATCTTTTGAAAGTTGAAAGAGGAAGAGAAAGAGAAAGATAAGATTTTGCAGTGGCATGATGATTAAACAAAGTAATACCACCAAATTTGCTTCAATAAAAACATCATCTCAGTTGCCATCCTAATCAGTTTGCGTGTACACCGATTCCATTTCTAAGTACCCTAACCCGAAATACTTAGTTTGATTAGTGTTTAACCCTTATGGTTTACTTCAGTTCTTTATCGACGTATATGATTTCTCCAATGATGCTTTTAGTTACAATCCAGGAGGATAGATTACGCCCCCATTGAATTTTAGTTTTGGATTCGCCACTGCAAGTAAAGTGCTATTAAAAGTAAAGTACTGCTATACGACGATGTTAATGACACTGATATCTGCGTGGATTTGGATGAGAATGAGGAACCAGGCTAATCTAACAAAGAGACTCATCTAACAAGTTCTTTGCTTTTAAAACAGGGTTTTTGATGTGTGACCTTTTAGTTTACATATTTTTAAATATAAAGCATTTCGTCTAACCATTTTGTTTTCAGTGGTGGTTGTATTTATTTTTTAAGTACTGCATTAGATGCAGGCTTTTTACGCTGATAGATAGGTTGACATTTATGTGATGAATGATTCACGTTGAACTTTTATGTTTTCTGGAAATGATGAACATGAAAATGGATGGGTTTAGTTTCTTTATCTTTAGTTGCTTACTGTATGATTAGAATAATACGTTTCCTACATAGGTGCCACTAATAATTAAAAATCACACGTTTCCTCCATAAACCAAGAATAATGCAGGAGACAACCCATCTTAAAATTATTAAGGAAAATATTATTCGAAATAGGAAAGTAATTTTTTTGTATAGCCTCTTCTCGAGTTGGTTAGAGATAGGAAACTAAATTTCGAAAATTTTGGGAAACAATTTTATCATAACTGTCTACGATATATTCTCTCATAAAATAAGGAAACTAACCATATTGGTTACACATCAAAATTTTGGAAATAAAAAAAAAGAAAAACACCAAAAATCTTTTGTTTGGCGGGTGATGAAAATGAATTTTACTGGGCGGGATGATTTCAAAAGCAAAATCAATTCCCCCCTGATGGTTTGGTTAAATTCCAAAAAGAAAGAGAAAGATGAGTTCGATCTACTTTTTCAGTTTTTATTACTCGATTCATTCTCTCTATGAAATCATAATTCTATTACTATCTCTAATATTTACAAAGAACCTACCTCTTCAGACTCGATCGTTGTTGTTGGTATTGTTTCTACAACCCATTATCGAATGAATATTAAATTGATGTTAGATTTTTTGTTTGATCTCATAGAATCAGATGTTAGATCTTATAGGTTTACTAGTTAAAGCATGATTGGGGTTTTTATTCTATTACTATCTCTAATCTTTACAAGGAATCTACCTCTTTAAACTCGATATTTGTTGTTGGTAATATTTCTACAACCCATTATCGAATGAATATTAAATTTATGTTAGATTTTTTGTTTGATCTCATGGAATCAGATGTTAGATCTTATAGGTTTACTAGTTAAAGCATGATTAGGGTTTTTATTCGGCTGTATAAAAGAACAAGTAAATGACAATCACGGGTTGTACGATGAGATGTGATTTCATTTTGTTATAACAATAATGTTTTAGGCTTAAGTTACATGCATCAACTATTTTAAGATTTAGGTAAGGATCTTTCTTTCATGTTACTTAGTTAGGTTTTACTAATTACTTAAGTTTTACAAAATAAAAATAAAACTTACCGATGCTAATTGTTTTCTAGGGTTTTTGTTATTGTTTGGGTTGGATTTTGATTGAGAGTTAATAACTCTACTTTGATCGACGATGTTGTGTCAATCATATATATATACAAGGCTTCTCAAGATTTAATCATTTGAGTCTCTGTTACTTGGAGAGCCTGTAACGTCTGCACTTTAAGTTGCCACTTTTAATAATACCATGTTGTTGGTTGGTCAATTTGACTATCATCTTTAAGCTAAAAATGGATAATCATTATGTGGTGCTTTAGTGCTCTTGGCTTTTGTAACAAAAAGTTATGTAAGACCGTTTAACCGGTACCTTTCGCTTTGTCGATAACACAATAATCATGAGGAGATTTTGTGTGTTGCAATGATGTTTTAGCCTCAAGTTACATGCATCAATGAGTTCATGTTTGTTTTCTTTTCATATAATAGAAAATAGGTGTAACGCATGTTGCCTATCCTGTTAGGTTTAGCTAATATTTTCCAAAATAAGCTCAAATTCCTAAGTGAGATGCACGTACCTACACAGTTTTTGTCATGGAAGAAGATGATGATTAAAACGTGTCCCCATAGGATGACCAATGGAGGGAATCGGATGACGAGGGGGATTCTGATGAAGACACAATAGGGTTAGATGAGATTCATAATGACATTGTACAATCAAATGACGATGATGGTGAAAATTTTATAACCACTGGTAGATATGAAGAATTAACAGGTAATGTTCGAAATCTTGTACTTACTTATTTTTACTTAAACATCACATGGTTTCATATGTTGCCTCCGTTATTTCCAGAGTCAGACGATTCTGAAAATAATCTCGAAGTGGTAGAAGAAATAGAATTGGAAAAAGCTCCAGAAGCAGAAAAGCAGCCACAACAAGAAGACTCTACAGAAGAGATCAAAAAAGAGAGGGGAATGACAAGAATGTTGAAGTTGCATAAACACTTCTCGGAATCTAATGCTAAAAAACGGGATATGAATTTTGACAAAATGTTCCGACCTATTGGTGCCAATAGAATTGAATTCAGTAGTTACCTAGGCTATTTGGCCCGTGATATGGTTGGCATAAAACATTTATGTTGGAAGGAAGTCACTTCAACAACAAAAGAAAATATGTGGGAGGAAATTCTTGTATGCATATGCGGTTATCAATTCGTCATTTTTGTTTTCTAACTATGAGTCTGTGATTAACATACATTAGATGTTATTGCAGCTTCGTTTTGAGGTGCCCCATTGGATGAAGAGAGTGGTCATGAAGCGTCTACCTGTTCAACTGCGGGACTTCAGAAGGAAATTGTACAACAATCATGTAAAACCCTTTGAGGAAAGACCGGACAAACTAAGAATTGTCCCCAAAAAGTACAGAACGGTAGTGGACCAAGAAAGCTGGGACAAGTTCCTTGATCATGTAATGAAGTCGCCTAAATTTAAGGTATGGAATACACATTTCTTTTTCTAATTTGTGTTTCGTTCTTATTGTCTATCCTAGCATATTAATGAAATTATTTTTATTTCCTCTGCAAGGAAAATTCGGAGAATGGAAAAGAGGCAATATCACAATCCAAGTTCCCACATCGGATGGGACGAGGAGGATACACGGGATTAAAAGAAAAATTGGTAAGTCTCTTGTTTTATTTATTATACACTGTACAGTAAAACCAGTCATATCAGATACTTCTGTTTTGTACGCCGTGTTTTTCTCATATACGCAGAAACTTATAACGGTATAGGGATGTGTCCTCTTACACCAATCTGTAATTTTGTCATATTAGATGCTTTGGAATTGGTTTTCTGTTTTACACAGTTAATATCTGTGTGGATGTAAATCCATACTTGTTTCTGGTAACTACTAGGTCCAAAGGGGAGATGTTGCCGAAGAAGATCTTGAAGATCGGTGCTTCATGTAGGAAAAAGCATGCGAAGACAAACACGGAATTGTACCAGACGATTTTGTTAGGGAGAAGACATCTGAAATTGTGAGAAAACAGAAACTTCCCAGTCCTCATGTTTTTAACCAAAGTAAGTGCGCAAGGTTTAAATCAGAATTTAACACATTATTTGAACAGGAAGAGACGCGGAAGATGATTCGAGAGGGAACTCAAACAGTTGGTCATAACGAGGATGCCCTAACAATTGCGATCGACCCGGATAAGGGTGGACGTGTCAAGGGGGCTGGCTTTGGAGTGACGGAAACCCTTTACTTTCAAAATGGAAGAAAACCAAGACAAGCCTCGAAAGAGAATGATGAACTGCGTGAAGAGATGAAAGCTAAGGAGAAAGAATTAGAGTCTACTAAAATTGCGTATCAGATATTAACATATAACTTGATATCTCGAGGAATGGACATTGTGAACATTTTGGGCAACAGTATCAGCAAGTCTGGAGGAGAAGTAAGTGAACTTAGTTTTGATTAGATTGTGTAACTTTTTACAAAAATTGGCAGACAGTATCTAATTTTTTCTAACAATGTGTTCAACTACAGTCGCAGGATGCAGGACCTAGCAACGCCTCCAATCGATCTAAGAATAACATATGTCCAGAATCAGTTAAGAAACTTCCAAAAAAACATGGGAAATCCGGTCCACATAAGTCATCTGAAAGCATGAAAGGGTCCGCGAAGCGGGACTCTCCTTGTACTAAAACGCCGACCGTTTCTACTGAATCCCCGACATCTTTAGTATCAAAAAAAAAAGTCACCGTCTCCTCCATCCACGGGGGAATCTCAGAATGTGCCATTTGAAAAAGAAACGATTGATGTATAGTTTTCCAACGCATTTAAATTTTTAATCTTCCATTTACTATCTCTTATGCGCCATGTGTTTCTGCAGGTCATAGGATGCAAACTTTGGTCTGGAGAAAAGGACAACATTGTTGCCATTGGTAGAGCTTACTCTACAAAGACGGAATTCTATAAATTGAACTCGGGAATGGTTGGTTCAGTTACATGCTACATCGTCCGGGTTAGTGAAGTACTAAATGAAACCATCAAATTACCCTTTGGAAAATATGGGATAAAAACTTTAAAAGATGTTGGTGATGCTGAAATTTGTAAGCCATTAAATCAAACCATCTTGGATCAAAAGGTTGGTTGCCTGGCTTGTTATGCTTTATTAACTCATTGAATATGTTTTTACACAAACCAGTTATATATATATATATCTTGTTTGATGTTAGAGACGAATATGCTATCAACTATATGAATCACGGACGTTAGTGTATATTTTAGAGAACCTTATAGACCGAGATATGTGGTTAGCTATTTGATTATGAGTTAGTTGTGCATTGTGCTTAAATGGTTTCACTGCAAAAAGAAGGTACAGCTTTCATTTCAATTTTATGATGCAGGTAAGTCAACCAAAACATTCCGAGGCTGTGAAATCACCGGCTCTACTCAACGGAAGCCAATCTCGTATTGAAATATCTGAAAAAGTTTCGAAGGGATGTGTTTTAAACCAGTTACATGATCTTAAGACCATATGAGTCTCAAATATGCTATCAACTACTATATGAATCACGGATGCTAGGGTGTATTTTGGAGAACCTTGTATATTTGTTACCTATTCAATTCATCTGTGTCTTCACATTCACGGTGGAATTTGGCATATTTTTTTCCCAAATATGGAATATTACTCTACTGCTGCAGGTAAGTCAACAAAATCCGGGGAAACATACTCTGGATGTGACATCAAAAGATCCACCTAGTCGGAGCCAATCTGAGATCACGACAACTAAAGCAGTTTTTCCGGTATTTGTTTTATTTTTACATGCATTTTAAATCTCAATTTGTTTTGAAGTTTTCGCTTGAAGATGTTCATATGCAATATATTTTCGCAGGGTAGAAGATGCTAACTTTTTGACGAGCTGTCTAAGGAAAACGTCCTTGCTAGAGGTAGAGCTTTTATGTTAACAGGAAAACAACAATTACATGGAAAGGATGGGGTGGAGGTTGATTGCCACAAAATCCTGATTGAGGAAGTAATAAAACCGAATTTATGTCTACCCGTATGATTTGCTGGTATGGAAACATTAGGACAAACTCTTGGAAAAGTGATTCCTTGGCCAAAGTATGGTGTTCAATTTACCGAGCCTGCTAAGAAGGTTAGTTGCTTGGCTTGTTTGATTTGTAAGTCGAATATACATAAACCAGTCTATCTAGTTCGTATTAATTACGAAGGATATATGAGACACAAAGATGATATCAATTATATGAATCACCGATCCAAGTGTAAATTAGAGAACCTAGAAAAATAGAAATATGTGTAACTTTCAAAAGTAACTAACTCTTTTAATCTTATGCAGAACCCTACCAGTAATTCCCAACCAACTACTTCTCTACAGAAGTCTCCTGCACGTAGCAACCCATCTGATAAATCTAAGAAGCAGTCTCCTAATCTTATGCAGAACTCTACCAGTAATTCCCAACCAAATCCTTCAATATCTCCAGAGAAGTCGTGCACATCTATGACAAAACCTCTGGCTAAGACATCTAATGGAGTATGTTTTTTTTTTGATCTTTTTTTTTCGTAAATCTATATTGCTAATTCTAGCATCTTCTTTTTATATGATGTTCATATGCCGCATATTTCCGCAGAAATCAAAATACGACTTTTGGAATGGATCTAGGGGAAACGTCATTGCTAGAGGCAGTATTTTACCTACGGTGCCTAACCAGAAAATACATGGAGAAGATCTTCCTAAACACTGTTATGTTGTCAATATTCAGGAGGTTATAGTTCCATCGTTCGTGTTAACTGAACCAAGTGGTGACTTTAAGTTATTAGGGGAAGCTGAAGATAGTTTTGTGGCATGGCCGAAAGATAACTGTACCATCTCTGATGACAAGGTTAGTTTCTTAGCTCTTTTGCTTTGTTAATCAAGTATATATATATATGTATTGTTTTACATAAATCGTGTGTTCAGTTTAATTAAAGAATAAGTACGAGACAAAAATATATTAACACCTAAATGGAACATGAATGCCAGTGTAAATTACAAAATTGATCTACTGAATAAAGATATTTGGTTACGGATTTTATTATGGGCGTCAGTTGTGAAAAATGGTGTGGTCTTCAGTGAAGTTGGCTTTATTACATTGTTGGAAAAATGAATTTTGTCTGTCTCTTGTTGAGAATTCACATGACAGAAGAATTCACCTTGGATTTAGAATATATATATATATATATAATATATTTAATATCTTGCTGCAGGAAACTCCACAGCATGGAAAACCTCATAAGCAACCAGAACTAGTTTAAGATTCTGAGAAGAAATTGGACAATGATCTAAGAACACCTAGCAGCCTAGCAGATGATAAACGGAATGAGGAGCACCTAGCAGTAATTCAACATTCCGGGAATCATGCAGCCTATGAAATGCTTACTGAGAAGACTAAAAAGGCGCGGAGAAGGTTATATATACAAAGTGTAGATCAGGCATACCAACACAGGAAAACAAGGTTTGGCGCGTCGAGAATGTCACAACCTGATCCATTGGATGCAGAGACACCACCATCAAAAAAGTTGAAGAAAAACTGATGATTTTTGGATAAATGCTCTTTAATATTTTCTTTTGCAAACTGTTATACCAAAGCTCAATATTTTTTACTGTGTGATTAATAATAATATGAATTTTTGGCATATATAAATTTCAGATTTAACCACAATTTCTAAAATATAAGATGAGTCATATATGAACGGCTTAGAGGCGTCACACGCATAAGACACACGATTCGAGATTAATTGGTGTGGCTAAACATAACATATAGCCACGTTAAACAAATATAAATTGGCGTGGCTAAACATCACATATAGCCATGCTATATGGCGTGTCTATAGGATATCCAATGAAAGGCTCACAACGTTACATGTGGACGGTGTAGGATGCATCTAATTTGACGGTCATTATTGCATCATCTTAAAAGAGATTCAATGGTTCCTAATACAGCCACGTGGATGAAGGTAATTGTAAATTGGCATGGCTAAACATCACATATAGCCACGCTATATGGCGTGTCTATAGGATATCCAATGAACGGCTCACAACGTTACATGTGGACGGTGAAGGATGCATCTAATTTGACGGTCAATATTACATCATCTTAAAAGAGATTTAACGGTTTCTAATACAGCCACGTGGATGAAGGTAATTGTAATTAGGCGTGGCTAAACATCATATATAGCCACGCTATATGGCGTGTCTATAGGATATCCAATGAAACGTTACATGTGGACGGTGTAGGATGCATCTAATTTGACGGTTATTATTGCATCATCTTAAAAGAGATTCAACGGTTCCTAATACAGCCACGTGGATGAAGGTAATTGTAAATTGGCATGGCTAAACATCACATATAGCCACGTTATATGGCTTGTCTATAGGATATCCAATGAACATATCACAACGTTATATGTGGACGGTGAACGATGCATCTAATTTGACGGTCAATATTGTATCATCTTAAAAGAGATTCAACGGTTTTTAATACAACCACGTGGATGAAGGTAATTGTAATTAGGCGTGGCTAAACATCATATATAGCCACGCTATATGGCGTGTCTATAGGATATCCAGTGAACGTCTCATAACGTTACATGTGGACGGTGTAGGATGCATCTAATTTGACGGTCAATATTGCATCATCTTAAAAGAGATTCAACGGTTCCTAATACAGCCACGTGGATAAAGGTAATTGTAAATTGGCGTGGCTAAACATCACATATAGCCACTCTATATGGCGTGTCTATAGGATATCCAATGAATGGCTTACAACGTTACATGTGTACGGTGTAGGATGCATCTAATTTGACAGTCAGTATTGCATCATCTTAAAAGAGATTCAACGGTTCCTAATACAGCCACGTGGATGAAGGTAATTGTAAATTGGCGTGGCTAAACATAACATATATCCACGTTAAACCTATATTGCGTGTCTATCGGATAACCAATGGTTACGCCAAAAAACAAAGTGCGTGTTTACAGTGAACAAAATAGCCACGCCAAAAGCAATTTGCGTGGCTATAGTGAACCAAATAGCCACGCCAAAAGCAATTTGTGTGTCTATAGTGAACCAAATAGCCACTCCAAAACAATAAATCGAGTGTCTACAAGTACCAGTATTTAAGTTTTTGGGACACTATATAGCAACGCCTATGGGTTTTGGCGTGTCTATTACAGGCAGCAATAGACACGCAAGGTCGGCGTTGCTATAAAGTACCTAAAGCTACGCCATCATACCTAAAACTAAACGAGCAGAAACCACGCCAAGTCCAAACCAAAATGGCGTGTCTAAACCCCCATGGACACGCCAATCTGGAGTTGCAAAAGGGTCAGTTTGTACTAGTGGATGCGGGATATTGATTTATCTGCTTGAAGACAACTGACGTGCGCCAGCAGGACTGCGCTTTGGTACTTCATTAAAAGTGTCTCGTTCAAAGACCGAGCCGACCTATATTCTGGTAACGCCTGTCAACTTTTCTTCATAAGTTTTGTCTTCGTCTGTCACCATCTAGTGCTTACCCCGTAACAATGTCACTGTTACGAGCTAAGCAGGGGACTTAATGTTAATGGTGGTTTTTAGTTCATGGCTAAAATTGTAAAACCCTGTATTTAATGCGCCGTCTGTAAAAGGACTGAGCCATTTAAAAGTAATGAGTGCCCGGGCCTCTCTACTCACACATGTATTGAGCAATTCAATATATTTATTCAGAATGGTGCATGTATCAACAATCCCAAACATTCTGTAGAACTCTCGCCTGCATTACTAATTATTTATGGTTTATTGAGTATTTTACTATGTTATGTTCCCCAGCTGAACCCTTAGTATTGGTATGACATGACAATTAGTGTTCACTCGCAGCTGAGTAGCATGAATTTACCGAAGTATCAATATTAACGTCTGCATGAAAATGCTCAATCAGAAGACGCGCTAACTGCTCTCTGAGAATAAAAGAATTTTGTGTCAACACGCAGAATTTGTTAAATTTGTTCAATTTTGTGATAACTCACAAGATTCAAGTTTTCGGCCTAATTAATTTGCAAAATTAGGTCTTTTGCGCCTTGTGCAAATATCTCGAACCCTATTGGTCGAGGCAAAACCTAGGTAAGCTAGAAAACTGATCCTCCATGGAGCTAGTAGGAGCAAAATCCTACCAGAAAACAAGAAAAAAAAGAGGAACTGTGGCAAACAGGAGCAATGACAAAAGAGGCGCGGCCACGCCACATAACCGGCAAATCCACCCCAATGGGTGCCGCCTGTGGCCGTTGGCCACGCTCCATGTTTCTCTTACCGGACCCCTCTCCCATCAACCAATCAGATCGCTCAAAACCCGTCACACACACTTTTAATAAAGTTGGAAGTTGGTGGGTCGATGCGCCTAATTCCATTAGGAATCTTATCTAAACAGCCCAAGCCAGTCTCCAAAAAACAATCATGTTCGTACGATTTGGCCACTTGATTTATTAAGTTTAGTCGCTCCCCAACGCGCCCAAATAGGCATCACCATGCCACCGCAAGCGACACGCATGTAATCCGCGCCAAAGTATTGGAATTACATACGAACCATTCCAAACCGCATCTAGCCATCACCTCAGGCGCCATGCCAATTGGCTAGCCAACCTGCAAAATCGCGCCAGTAAGCCAGTTGGCAGGCCATGCCATTCCTCGGCAGCCATATGCCAATGACTTTGGTCAAACCAAAGGGAAACCCTATTTTTCTAGTCATGGCCCAATTAAGCCACTCTGGACCCATAACATGCCACAAGCCATGTGGGACCCAGGAGACCCTAAAGAATGACACCCACGCAATATTATGATTACCCATGATCTTCCATGGACATGCCCACGTTATGGCCTTGCCATGGTATCTTTGATTTAAACGGCCAAGGCAGTATTTGCCAAGATGCCGTCGTGCCGCGCCACCTAGTCGTGCGCGCCACTTAGGGTTTTGATATGCCAAACCCTAATTTGGAAAGGGCCATTATGCCGCCCATGCCAAATAGCATTACCTAGGCATTAAGTTTGATGTGGCAACTAGAGCTAATATCATTAAGCCATATTTGGATCCGACACCAATATGTCAAGATGTAGCAGGCGCCACTTTGACCGCTACGCCATTGGAAGGCGCCACCTTGCCATTACGCCATTGGAAGGCATCACCTCGCCACTTAGCCATTAATAGGCGCCACATTGCCATTGTGCCACTAACAGGCGCCACATTACCATTGTGCCACTAACATGCGCCACATTGCCACTGTGCAGGCGCCACTATGCCATTATGCTGCCTAGCTTGCGTGCGATTGGTCAGAATAACTAGGTCTTGCACATTAGACCCACTTAGTAACCTTTTGCACATTTTTCCAAGAAACACTCGAGACATCAAACATGTCACAAACTGGGGGATATTCATCAGGGTATTGGTCTGGCGGTCTACAGCGTGCGGCGTGCAATGCGCCCATTACAAGAAAGTGTCAGGAAAGAGCGGATGGTTAAATAGCAGTAAGAGGATAGTGGGTGTAAGGCTGACCAGTTTCCGCTCACAATATGAACGTGATGGTAAACCGCTTCTACACAACCTCACTTCTCCACTACTTAACTGTCTCCACTTCCTACGAGATCAAGGGTGCTCAATGACTTGTATAAATAGGTTTTCAACCTATTTCGACAACGAACATAGTTTTTGGTTAATAACACAAGTATCCGGAAAACACCAAGAACTGATAGCTTACATTCCGCAAGCCAGTTCCAAATTCTGATACAAGTCATAAAACATCCACACCCTCAAAATTCAATATTTTGATCTCAACACCTTCTTCGCTTCCCTCCCTAAGATCAATCCTTCTCCTTCACTTTGTGACCGAAGCAAGTATGGAACGGCCATTTCTTGGTTTAGGCCGGAATTGTACAGATTGATCTCTCAAATCTAAAGTACTCCCGTGCAGTGCATTTTTTAGGGTTTAGATTCGTTTCTCGGCGGCACACCCAAATTTACCATTTCCAACAGAATCAGTTTTTACCCCAAAACAATACCTACAGTCAGAGATTGGTTGACAGTACGAGGCTAAGGCTTGTGGTGTTTCAGATGATAACGCCCAGCGGGTTCACCGTACTAAACCACGTGTTTTCCTACTAATCGGTGCCGGACGATGCAATATGATGTGCACGTGTGAGTTTGTGAATTTTTTTTTATATTAAAAAAAAATCTAACAAAACACACAAGAAAATCTTATACTAATTATTCACAAATACAATAAAATATAGATAATAAAAGGAAATCTAGGAAATAAAAGTAAAATCTAAGATTTTTTTTTTTTTTTACTTACCTTTGTTTAGCAAATCTCACTTTCCACTTTTGGCTTCCAATTAAATCTGCAAAACATAAATAAGAAAAATACCCAACATAAAATCTAGAAAATAAAAGCTAACAAGATAAAATAAAATAAATACAAGATTTAAAAGAAATGAAAAATAACAATTATTCGATCCCCGGCAGCGGCGCCAAAAACTTGATGGAATTTTAATTATAACACCGCAAGTGCATGACTATCGATGAGATAGTATGCAGAACACAGGTTCGTTCCACATGGACCAAATAATTGATATCTCTAAATTTATGGTTAAATTATGCTAACAAGATAAAAGAAATGAATTACGAAAATATAAACAAAACAAAGAAAATAAATATCTATCCCAAATAAAGAAAGTAGGAGTTTAGGAATTCACCAATTTAATTATAAAAAATACTAATGCAATCTTTAACAAGTATTCTAATGATAACTCAAGACTATCAAGACCCAATTGATACATCTCGGAAAATAATATGGTTAAAGCAAATATTACAACTTTATGTTGTACCAAAACAATATAGTATCATTCGCTTATAAAAGGTCAACAGACGAAGACTGTTCAGAAAAGTTTCGGGACAAAGCATTAATTGATGAGAATGTAACTGGCTTCATCTTCAACCCCCGGAGGAGGGGATTAGCTCTCCATTACAAAGAAAAGATAAATAAAAGAAGAAAATCCCCCCCCCCCCCCTTATTGATTGAATAACATGGTATATATAGGCCCAGAAAAATCCTACCTTCCATTTTAATTCCCATTATTACATCCTCAATCCAATAGAGTAGTGACAAAATCACCAATAAGAATATGCCACGTCATCTATGTCACACATTGCTTTTACTAATATATTTGATTTTACTCCATAAAATATTCTCATTTATTTTGTTTATATGGCTCATAATGTCACATGCATGAACATTGATCTCCAAAGGAAATAATGATATTTTTGCAGGACCCACAAAAATCCTTTTTTATTTTCTTTATGTTTAATTAATCTTCTTTCCTATTTTTTATTTCAAACTCCCATAATTCTTCTGACGCATGTGCATGTGTCCCATTCGAGCATGAAGTTGGCATTTAACATTCTTCTACTTTCATTTTTAGTAAGAAATATTACGAGCAAAATGATGTCGACATTCAAGTTTGGGTCCATTTGCTTCAAGGTATCCAATAACTCATATTCTCTGCATGTAAGCCCAGTTTTAGTTGCTTTTCTCGCCAGAGCCCATTTTATTCATTTACCTACAGAAACAAAATAATTACCAAAATTAGTACAAAAATGAGCACCAACAATATATATTATCAGGACTAATTAAGACACAAATACGTGTCTATCAAATACCCCCAAACTTATTATTTGCTAGTCCTCGAGCAAATCTAATCTAGAAAATAAAATCCTAACTCATTGTCTCAAGCATCGCGGTTGCACTTAGTGTGGGCAATGAGCCTTTAAACCCCAAGGTGGCCCTAGTGGCCGAGTTATAGTCTCAGGAGGGTTTACAAGAGGTGTACCCACAAAACCTTTACTCCAAACCCTAGCTACCTGTGAAGAATTCAGGAATGACACTAACGAATCTCCTTGGTTGGCATACTCTCATTGATTATAGGAGGGAGTACCCTGATGCGAATCATATTCATTTATAAGTGACAGAGATTTACTCAGATAGTCGCACCATGGACATCAATATTCGAAATCACACAAATAACATGAATAGATTAAGAAAATGGATATAGAGATAGATGGTTTAAAACGATGTTGACTAAGGTGAACGGTGTTTCCCATATCTGTGTGAAGGCCACCGCCAAGATGGACCTATGAATCCTAATGGATTGAGATAATATCAACACAGCTGGCATATACAAGGGAACCAGCGGTCGATAATCTTTATTCTAGATCAACTCAGCTAGCATATTCAAGGGAACCATCGGTCGATTTTATTGAACAATAATAAACTTTTAATTTTCTCAAAAATTTATCGATTATTAATTAGATAAAACTTACAAACATTCAAGATTCGTATAGAACCTTGGTTGGTAGCCTAGCAACAAGCTGGGCTCCCACCCCTTTTTGAATGGAAACACCTAACCTATGAAAGATAAAACTTCCTAATCCACTACTAGCATCGTTACTAAACAAACAATTTTTCAAACGCTTGAAAAAAACACAAAGTATCGTCGCTAAGTTCCCCTAAAGTAGAGAAAGCCAAAACACCCAAACTGTAGTCGTGTGAAACACATTTTTCCAAGTATTTAGAGCATTTGCGAGAAACAACATTCGATATGGCCTTGCCTGGGACAAAAGCTCGAACACCTTCACCAGTGAAGGGTGAAACGTCTGTGACATTCATACAAACATCTTGACCATTCTCCCAGTTGAGCACCAGGATATCAGCAGGACGTAAATCTCTATCATCATCGGACAGGAACCCAAGAGAAGCTTCTTTACGGGCAGGCACACCAACTTTATAACAAATATCAGCGATAACATCTCAAACAAAGTCATGTCGAAATTTGAGTACAACATCCTTGGCACAATGAAGCGCATGATCACCGAAGATGTTCATAGATTTATTACAACTTGAGCACAAGCCATTCTCAACAAACAAAGGGATACCACACTGATAACAAAGAACAGCCCTGAACTGTCTAGGTCCGATGCATTGATTAAGTCCACTAATGGGTACGGCCATTAGGTAGTCTTGTGCATGCTTGACACGGTTGCATTGCCATAAAATTGAATCTCTTGCATACATATGAAATTGGTTTGGGATTTGCTTCTTAACTGCATCAAAATAAGTAACTGCCAGGGAATGCATGGAAGGGGGGGCAGTATCATCGACGCGATAGCTAGAAGGTAATCCACATACCTGAATAAAATTCTGAAGAGCCAACTTATAAGCAGAGCCTTTGTCGGATGAGAAAGAGGTATCAAGTATCATCTTTTGCACCGAAGCAGTTTGGCTCTGAGAAGCAAGATAGCAATAAGCACTAGTGTCTGGCATTGTATAAATACCAAGGCCACCATCTTTGATAGGCAAGGTAGCTAATCTCTGTTGTAAAGGACCAAAACCTGCACCATCTCCGGTGATGAAAAGTCTCAAAGCTTGAGCAAATGGTCATCAAAAAGAGCAGTGGCTTGCTGAAGAGCTGCAGGGTTGGTAGTTCGCATGGCAAAATACAATCTTGACACACCAATACAATTGTGAAGTAATAACATCTCACTTTGAGTATCCTTGAGTTTTTTGATAGCAAACATTAGCTGAACGGTCATGTTCATCCTGCTCAACATCATGTCACTTATAAATTCATATCCAAACTCACTGGTCCCGCCAAAAGTTTGACGCCATTAGTAGGTCTACCAATATCCTTTGGGAATACACCTTCAGCAGTACTTTTAGGATCAATAGAGGACCAAAATACCTCTGTTTTCTTCACATTGAGATGTAGACCCCTACATGGCCCTTCAGTTTCTATGATGCTCAAATCCTTGGCAACCTCAATAGTGTCACCGATTATTGTACCATCATCTAGGTACCAAGCATGTAAATCGAGTTTACACCGGGAGGCAATCGACTCCACTAGGGGGTGAAGTTTCAGAGAAAACAACAAGGGACCAAGTGGATCACCTTGTTGGACCCCGAGTGAAGAAGACAAAATATACTGGTCATAATAGAGTCTAGCAGGCCTAGTGTAACAAAATTCTACCCAACGAGAAATACATGGGCAATGAAGTCGAACCTCCCTGATGAGGTGAGATCTGGACACCATGTTGAATGCATTGGAGAAGTCAATAATAAGCATTGAAATCATGTTTGAATGACCTGTTGACTTTAGAAGCCCAGTTACAGCGTGTAAAATGCTCTCACCATAAACTGGCATACCAACCCCAAATTGGTGATCCCCCAAATAAGAAGTCATGTCCTTGCCAACGGAGAAAGCAGCCACCTTAGAGACCAATCTACGCCAAACCGTACGAACTGCAATAGGCCTAAGACCGCCATCGGGTTTAAGTAATGGAGTTAGGGGTGCACTGGCTATGAACTCGCCTAACTCATCTGGGCACTTGCCAGCCAACCAAAGGTTGACAACCCCTGTAATCAAAGAAAGCAAGCCATCAACGACTGCTGCTGCTGCCCCACTCATCACATTGACTAAATGTTATGTCCGCAAACCATCACGACCACAATAGGTTCCTTTAGGAAAGCTCTTGATTGCACGAAGAACCACTTTGGAGTCCACAATGATGGGATCAGCCGTGACATCTTCGCATGGAACTAAAGGTGGGGAAGCGGCTGGATGTTTTAGTTGTAACTTAGCGTAAGTGTCTGCATTAAAGGGGGAAACACTGTTAGAAGATAACACCCGGATGGCAGCCGTATAATGCCACAAACCAGTTTCTTACAGCAAACATTTATATTAGACATTTCCTTCTTCTTTTTAACTGCTTTCTTAGTACCCTTTCGAATAGGCAGATGCAACAACCTGTTAACCAAGGTGAAGCACCCATTAGGCTCTTTCCAAACTGACAAGGCATGATTAATGGCCGCGACTTGGAGTTGTTTTCTGTTGCCGGACCTCTCCTCAGTTGTAGTTTTCGGCGGGTAAAGTGTTAAGGTGTAAAAAGGGAGAAGAATGAGTTAAATCCACATAGAAAGATTAGCTGGGTTAGCTAACACTTTGTCGAGGAAAAACTTCAGAGTCCTTGAAAAGATGAGTCTGCATTGATGGGGTATGTAGGTGACGGTGGTGAAGCTTCTCTGAAACGTTGCATTCAACAAATCCGGAATAGGGAAGAAATCTCAGTCTCTACTGTGGTGTGAGCCGCATAATCGTCTACAACCTCAACAGGTTTTAGCAACCCGTGAAGAAGCAAATCCGTAATTGAACCATTGAGAGGTCCTGTAACAACATCTCCATGAACAACACCATCACTCCCTTTACAAGGCATCTTCCATGCGTGAACATGCATACAACGGCAGCATAACCACATACGTAACTACAACAGCACCTTCTCCCACGCTAAGTAAATGTTCAAATCCTTAGAGATCAATTCTCTGAACAAGTTCTTGTTGTCGTCGGAGAAGAAATGCTTGTCTTGTAAATGTCGGAGGAAAGAGCCTTTGGCATATCCTCTACCATTAATCACATCATGGCAATCATCAAAACCTTTAAATGGACAGTGGCAATAACCATCATTTGGTGCAGCTTCTTCTGCTGAAGATGAAGAAAAAAAAAAGATAGCACATTCAAGGTACTCGGACAAGCAACACTCTGTGAAGAAATGGAAGATTCCTGCTGGCTACGGGTAGTGGAAGATATGTTTAATCTCGACATGAAGACGCAGATGCTAAACCCTAAAAAAAATGGTTGTAAACCCTAAACGAAAACCAAAAGAAAAAAGGACGGAAACCAGGTCTTTGGAAACAGCGAGAAAAAGAAAAGGAAACAAAAAGAAAATCAAAATCAGTTGGAAAAGGAAAAGGGAAATCAAAGTTTTTTAAAAATCATGATTGGGACGGTGAATAAACCTAACTTTCAATTGTCAGGCTTTTTTTTTTAAAACATGATTAGATCTTTCGGATCCAAGCGCATGCTTCTTGTTAGCATATTACATGGTAATTCCCATGGATCCTGCATTCCATGCTTGTTTAGGTGACGGAGACAGGGAGAACACACACATATTGCTATCCAAGTGTTTTTATTTTTTTATTTTTTTTTAGTTATACCATTTGGTCTAATTGGTCTGGTCTCTTTATTATTTTTAGCAACTTAATCACTCTACTCCATCCCGGCAGTGGTCACAATTCGATGTGTGTGTCCCACCGAATCACTTAGAGAAACATATAAATTTTCAAATAAAATAAAAACGGAACGTAATGTGATGATTCCATTCTAACACCTGAACTCTGTCTTTTTATGAATAAAACTCTGTTATTGGGTTCCTCAACTCCTACAACCAAGATGTTTCCATCCACTTAGATTGGTTAGTGTCATCCTGAATTGGCACAACTTTTTAGGCTCTGGAGTTTCAAAATACAACTAAAAAGTTTCTCTCATACCCCCAAACCTAAATCTAACATTGTCCTCAATGTTCTAAAGATGAAATTAAAAGCATGAACTAATAGAAACTGTTACCACTTCAAGCAAAGGAAATAAGGAATTATATCACCGTATCGCATGAGCATGGGTTACCTCCCAAGAAGTGCAAAGTTTAAAGTATTCATCCAGACATCAGAAGAATTTTTCACCACATAAAATCATAAAGTAGTAGCCGGAACAACTGTGGATCATCTGAATCAAATAATGTTATCACAAATAGAAGAAAACTGCATCAGGCCAAGAAAGTACTGAACCAACCAAATACACCCTTATCAAGTTTTTTATTTAAGACAACTATATCTTGTTGTGGTTCGGGTTCAGGTTCTATAAAAGGGTCTAGATAAAATATTTTTATTGGCTCAGTTTCCTCATAGACAGGATCCGGAGGATCAGGTTGCAGAGTCTGGAAAAACTCAATTAAGAACTTAGAAGCACATAATAATAACCTGAATAATTGGGGATCCTCTAAGTCAATAAGATTTGACTCACAAAGTTGACCACAATGAAAGTGGTGGTCATTCTTAAGAAAATGTGTTGACGATTCTAATTTCCTAAAATAATTAGGTTTAGTTCCAAAAACTATATAATGACACATTTCAAATTGAGATACTCCCATATTTGGTAAATAAAATCTTGGTGGGACAACAAAGTCAATTATGATATCATGGACCGGATGTACCATATCAACAGTATAACGAGTTTCTAACAACTGAGTTTCATTTTGGATAAAATCAGGTTCGGGAAACTGTGTACGAAGGTAATCTCTTAAGATGGTAGAGGCACATACTTCAAGTCCCAAGTTAGGGAACTTTACAAGAGTCAAAGGTAAGCCACTAGGAGAATGATATTCACCCCCAAACTTAGAGTTTTCAATGTCCTTGGACAAACTAGTCATAATTTCCTTATTTCTAAATTGTCAGATTTAGGAAAATGGTCATTTATTTCATTCTAAATTGTCAGATTTAGGAAAATGGTCATTTATTTCATTCTAAATTGTCAGATTTAGGAAAATGGTCATTTATTTAATCTAGATTGTAATCAGGTGGGTTGTCTTTACTCACATTATCATTTTCATCGGAGACTATTGTGTTTGTGTCGTTGGACTCTAAAACACTAGTATCGGAATAAACTCGTTCCTCTAAACCATCATCGGCCTCACAATTACAAGGAAATATTACACCGTCTAAAACAATGGTATCTCTAGTCAAATCCTCTTCATTTTGAATATGTGAATAATTATCAACGTTATTAGGACTTGAACTGAAAACAATATTATTATCATGAAGCTCAATTGGGGTAACAATTTCCTCATCATCATGACTATAAATATCAAATTCTTCATTAACCTTATCTTCATCCTCATCTAAACGTGTAGTGAGTTCATTGACAACACTACTTAAAGCAGAAATTATTTCTTTCATATTTAAGCAATTTTCATGTTCAATTTCAATTAATTGATTGAGTTTATTATCCATTAATATTTGTGTCATATGTGAACTTTCAATCAACTGCTTGAGTGAATCTTCTAGAGAAAGAATTTTGTCGTAAGAAGAATTAGGTTGCAAAGAATATCCATTATGATCATTATAGTATTGCTCAGTTTTCCGTTCATATGTCTGGTGCACGTGCGAATAATAATTGTGGTCACCGTGGTGTGAACCATAACCTTCAGAAGGTTGGTAGTGGTCCCAAGTATTATCCACGCTATGGTAATGTCCATTTTGAAACTCAGTCGGATAATCATTATATCGGTCCTTATAATACCAGTTTGATATTTTCGGTGCACGTATAAATGCAAATGTTGGGTTCACTATTTAGAGTAGGCTTGGGTTACCTTTAGCAATATATACCTACAGTCAGAGACTGGTCAACGGTACGAGGCTAAGGCTTGTGGTGTTTCGGATGATAACGCCCAGAGGGTTCACCGTACTAAACCACGTGTTTTCCTAATAATCGGTGCCAGACGATTCAATATGATGTGCACGTGTGAGTTTGTGATTTTTTTTTATATAAAAATAAAATCTAAATAAACATACAAGAAAATCTTAAACTAATTAATTACAAATAAAACAAAATCTAGATAATAAAAGGAAACCTAGGAAATAAAAAATAAAATCTAAGAAATTATTTTTTATTTTTTTATTTTTTATACTTACCTTTGTTTAGAAAATCCCACTTTCCACTTTTGGCTTCCAATTAAATCTGCAAAACATAAATAAGAAAAATACCCAACATAAAATCTAGAAAATAAAAAGAAACAAGATAAAATAAAATATAAAATAGCCTAATGTATACAAGATTTAAAAGAAATTAAAAAAAAACAAACAATTATTCGATTCCCGGCAGCAGCGCCAAAAGTTGATGGGATTTTTGTTATAACACCGCAAGTGCACGGCAATCGACGAGATATTATGCAGAATACGGGTTCGTTCCACAGGGACCCAATAATTGTTGTCTCTAAATTTATGGTTAAATTGTTCTAACAAGATAAAAGAAATGAATTAAGAAAATATAAATAAAACGAAGAAAATAAATATCTATCCAAAATAAAGAAAGTAGGAGTTTAGGAATCCACCAATTTAATTATACAAAATACTCATTCAATCTTTAACAAGTATTCTAATGATAACTCAAGACTATCAAGACCCAACTAATACATCTCGGAAAATAATATGGTTAAAGCAAATATTGCAACTTTATGTTGTACCAAAACAATATAGTCTCCTTCGCTTATAAAAGGTCAACAGCCGAAGACTGTTCAGAAAAGTTTAGGGACAAAGCATTAATTGAAGAGAAACTAATAAAACAAGCTCAAATGAATACTTTATTTAGAGATTACTAGAGTTTTTTACAGAATGTAACTGACTTCATCTTCAACCTCCAGAGGAGGGGATTAGCTCTCCATTACAAAGAAAAGTTAAATAAAAGAAGAAAATCCTGAACCCAATTTTGGTCGGCTCTTCGCGCCCCCTTTCCTTGGTTGAATAACATGGTATATATATGCCCAGAAGAATCCTACCTTCCATTTTAATTCCCATTATTACATCATCAATCCAATAGAATTTTTCCACGTGGCAAGTAATCATAAAATTACCAATAAGAATATGCCACGTCATCTATGCCACACATTGCTTTTACTAATATATTTGATTTTACTCCATAAAATATTCTCACTTATTTTGTTTATTTGGATCATAATGTCACATGCATGGACATTGATCTCCGAAGGAAAGAAATGATATATCCGTGGGACCCACAAAAGTCCTGTTTTATTCTCTTTATGTTTAATTAACTAGTATATGACCCGTGCCGTAACTGCCCGGGCTTTAGGTTCTTATAAATGACGGTTGGTAATGTCGGTTTCTGTACTTCGATTGTAATTATGGTTGGGATTATCTATCACCCATGAGTCAAGCAACGTAATATTGTAACGTGAATTGGATACGTAACGTTATACCTTAAACATGGCCATCCAACATCATAAGCAAAAGGATAAAATTCGGTCGTTTTTTTTTCCTTCTCAAATATCCCCGCGCCCAGCTTCCTTACTTTTGCCGACATATTGACAGTGGATAATAGATATAATCTATTTATTTATTTTCCTGATTACACCAAAACCAACTGGTTCAATCAAATATAGACTTACAAAGTGGTACCTTAAACATAAAGAGGGAGGATCTGTGGACACTCTTAGATGGACACTATCATACATGATTTGCGTCTTTTTCTCCGTATAACCCAAACGAAAATGAATTTGAGTCTAATATTTATATGATACGTTCTTCTTATAAGGCTCTACATTCCTACCAAAAATGAGCACAATTCAAGACGTATAACACCACCATCTACCCCTTTGAATATCAGCCGTTAAAAGTTAGTGGTTGATATTAAGATCGGTAGATGATGGGGTTTGGTATCTCGAATTGTGCTCATTTTTGGTAGGAGTGTAGAGTCTTATAGGAGGTACATGTCATCAAAATATTAGATTTTAATTCATTTCCGTTTGGGTTTTGCAGAGAAAATGGCGCAAACCATGTGTGATAGTGTCCATCTAAGAGTGTCCATGGATCCTCCCTCAAACACAAATTATAATTTTGATTCTTATATATTGGAAATACCTCGTCGGTCAGTGAAGAAAAAGTTGGATAACATCATCATGGATTTTCGTCTGAAAGCAATCACTCCCATACTCCCAGCATCCATTGACCGAAATACTAAAAGCATACCAACCAATAACATAAATATTGAATATTAATTATTTTTAGTCAACATACTACATATCGCCCCTGAAGTAATATTTATGCACTTTTCAATCCTCATTGCCCGACACCACTTTAATTTATCCTTGGTAAGTCTTATTCAGCATTGATTGAGTATGAAATATTTGTGGTATCTATTAGTGTTACTTCAGCCATTAAACCTAATATCGTTAAATTTCTAACCATCCTTATATCTTTTAGACCTCCCTATGCTAAGGTATTCCTTGAGTTGATCATTTTGATATTGAAAAAATGGGTTTTGGTGAGTTGTTGAAATGAAAATCTTGAAAACGATGAGCCCTATACTTTTTTTGTATTTTAAAATACGGGGGCTAGTTTAAATAGATCGCCAATATTTGGAAGTGGGTTTTGCTGCTTCGACATGACCTACTAAATCATCTCTCAGCTCTCAAAAGTTATCAAACCATTCATAGAATATTAAAATGGATAGGCTTGGTTAATTGACAATCCATGCTCAAATGAAGGTGCCACTGTTGTGAACTTTGAAATAATCTAAAAGACTCGAGGAATACTCATCCCAATCGTATTTTTCGTTTTACATTAAGTTCTACATTACCAAATTCTTGGCCTATTGATGTAATACACCTTGCGTCTGCATTAATGTAATAAATAGAATAGAAGAAAAAAAAATCAAATATTCTTTCTTAGGCCAATGGTGGATATCCCTTTTTATTTTCAGTTTTACGTTACCAAAATCAAAAAAGTAATCTTTGTCTAGCTTACTCCATCCCACTTTCTTCTTCTTTACTACCTGAGATGTCTCTTATAGAACCCATCTATTTCTGATTCACCAACATCCTTACCGTCTCTAAAGACTGCCTCTCAAGGAACGCATCCATCTCTGATATGTTCACATTCTTACTATCTCTATGGAGCCTCTTGAAGAAGCCATCTGTGTCATCATCGTCTTTCTCAACAGTTTGCAATCACCAGTATAAAATTTCATAGATTCCTTATCAACCGTCAAATTTTTTATAGATTCCTTATCAACAGTCAAAATTTTTATTATGTATATGTGTCTGCGCAGATGAAGAAAGAGTTTATTATATTGGATCACAAACAATATTGGAGTTAGAATTTCGCTTAGCAGTCTTGGAATTTTATCGGATTCGGTGTAGAATATGTGGTCATAAATTAGATGTTTGTTGAGGAAATGAAAGAAAAAATCCAACTTGCAGATGGGGGGAAAAGTTGAAACATTTCATGTGTACCTCGTCTGCATTTGGTTTCCTGCCTTTGTTCCATAGAACATTCCCTTTATTTGCGTTGGAGATTCTCAAATGTCTTAATCTCTCTCATTCGTCCACTTAGGCATCCCCTTCAGTTGGAAAGAAACTTAGACGGAGGCTTTAAATCAATAAATTGTTCCAAATTCGATTATTTCACTCTAAACATCTATGTTGTTCACACACATTAAAAGTTGCAATTTGTTCTCCATTTCGGTGACTTCCACAACCTGAACTTGTTGGACCCTCTGCCACATTAACCAACGACATAACTAGAGAACCCAAAGAGTACACTTCTAGAACTACAACACACATATCTAGTGAGTTTGTTGTTTTTGCAGCACAATAAAGTAAATGGAATTACCAAATAAATGTGGAAAGTTACGTACCCGTAGAACCTGTTAATAGATGATTAAGTTGAACTACGTACGACCAAATATCAAAACTGGTGAGTCAGGACCCCATGAAGTAGATCTTATGGGTTGTATGCGCGCATAAGCTTCGTGGTAACAGCTAAATTTAGTACCTATAGAACCAAATTCTTCCCAGCACATAGGAAAGTTCTACTAATGAGAAGGCTTCTATTGGCCATCTTCTTCTGCAGAGAGAAGTTGATCTGTGAAACACATATATTTGAAGGAAAAAGCTGAGATTTCGGTGTAGGACAAACATTAAAGTGGGTGGATCTTTGAATGCGTTAATTCAACGGCAAAACCGAACTGATTTCAAGGGTCCATATACATGCGAGCAATGACATTTTGGTATAGTTTATAAGGATAACACTTAAAATTAAGAAACCACCTCCACACCACTATAGCACTAATAATGTATTAGCTTCAAAAAGTCATTTACCTTATTGCTTCTTTTCTTTTCTTTTTTGTACTCCATTGTAAGAAAAGCAGTAGTGTCATACAAAGTCGGAGACCGAGAGAGCGAAGAAATAAATTGTAACAGGTATGTAGCAGCTGCAGAATCATCAGACACACAATTGAAACATACTCTAGATAACACAAATAAATTTGTGGTAATTATATAAATGTCCCTTGTTTTGATGGACTTCACAACTACCCTTATCATTCAATAAATATACCCCTCTCCACCTATAAGCCCGTTAGGTCAAATAACGTTTCTTTCTCTTTCCATATTTACCCTCCCTCTATTAAATCGAATCAATTCACCACCAACACCATTTCAGAGCGAGAGAGAATAGATACGGAGAGAGATCTTCGATCTAAAATAAAACCAAACCCACGACCACCATCTCCATCACTACCATCAACAATCCATCATTGTTTTCCAAATTCTACCATCATCGTCTAAGTCGCTGCCTCCAGATTATGAACAAACAGATAGAGAAGTGTGATTTGGATTTGTTCTTTCGGTTTATAGATCCAAATTCGAATTCATTCTTTTTCATAAATTGGTGATGGAGATAAAAGGAGACTACAACGATTATCTTCTTTCTCTTGTTTAATTAAGTTTCTGTTGGTGCTTGGTGGTGTTGGTGGTGGTGTAACTAGTTTTTTGTTGTTTTTGGTGGTGGTGGGGTCGGAATGATAAAATTGATGATAAAGATAGTGGCTGTTATGGTTGTTGTTGTGGTGGTGGTGGTGTTGGAGATTGGGTATGGTTTTTTAGGTTGGGAGATGGTGGTAGCGCTGATTTCTTGTCGCTGTGAAAGATGAAGGGTAAACAAATATTGGTGGTGGTGGTGATTTAGACTGGTAAGCATTGGCTACATACCATGCCTATTTGATGTTTTTAAATTTCTGCTTATCAATTTGAAATTCAAACAGATTGTCTATCGAGACAAATTATCTTAATATTTTTCATTAGTAGTGTGATCTTTGTAACAAGAGTTGTCTAGATAATACTTTTGATTCATTTGTTAGTCTGAGTACTGAGGAGTTTTAACCATTCAAGAATGGGGAATTTAAAGTGTATTGGATGTGCATTTTATAATGAGAACTGCTCTTTTGTTGAATTTGAATGCAAATTGTAGAGTTGTTGAGTTTTAGGTTCAACTGCTGAATGATCGATTGTTGTGCAACCTGGTGTGAATGCTTGTGTTTGCATATTAGTGAAAACTATTTCTCAAGGAACTTTCTGTTTTTGGTTGAGTTACCATTGTATCTTGAATTTAATGAGTTGTCTGAGAGCCAATATACAACTGAGCATGCTATTAGTAACTCAATATGAGAAGTTTATTCTTTATCCCTTTTTCACTATTATCATCAGTTAAATTACTGAGTTTAAATAGTGGCGATATGAACCATCTTTGGCTGTTCA
Source organism: Papaver atlanticum (assembly GCA_023531105.1). Taxonomy (NCBI): domain Eukaryota; kingdom Viridiplantae; phylum Streptophyta; class Magnoliopsida; order Ranunculales; family Papaveraceae; genus Papaver; species Papaver atlanticum. The sequence continues at coordinate 846,646 of JAJJMB010008919.1, read as the reverse complement.
CGCTTTATCTGATATTGGGGATAAGGTTTCAAAACTTGAAAAGGAAGCCCAGATGCTCCGAGGGAGCTGCTTATTTTTGCGAGAAAGTTGATTTTCGTCACTCTTAACCACTGACTTGGATCTAAAGCTTTTAGTTCATGTTTTACAGGAACAAGTTGTTAAGTTTCATAAGCTAAGACTTGATGACGTCGGAAATAACCCTACTGGAAAGAGTTCTCTTTTTTATTCTTCCTGGTAGGCTGGTATGTACAAGCCTAAGCATTTCTGACTGTTAAACTAGCCATCAAAGAAACTGCTGTTATTTTTCCGTGGAACTATTAAATAACTAGTTTTCTTCATTTACATTTGGTCTTTTATACTATATTTCATTACTCCGCCTATATACTTTTAGTTTTCATTAATGGAAATTGTGTTATTGTATTCGTAGCTTCTTTTTTAATTAGTTAGTATTTTCCAAATATGTCGTTTTATACTTAATGCTTCTTTTTTAATTGGTTGGCGATGTTGGAAATGAGGAAATCGTATTATGTGCCATATCTCTCACATGCTGTTAGGACTAATTGATCCACAGTCTCTTTGCTTGTCAGAAGCATTGAGTTTTTGTGCCAATTGGTGTCATGTTCTCATTTATGCTTATCAGAGACGTATGATTTTATATCAACATTTATCCTTGGTCAATTTTAGGGAAAAAACTAGCAGAAATGCATAATTCCGAGATGTCGAACAAGTTTTTGATTTTTTGACAAAATGTTATTAGGAAGACATGTAAATGACTTGTGGTATGCTAAATTTTTGGTGCAATGGTAGCACAATTGACTCCACGTCAGAAGATGCGTGTTCGATTCACGCCTGGTTCATTATTTTAGTACATCAATTTTTGGGATCAACTTTGGTTGTTGACACTAGATTTAGGGGTCAACTTTGGTTGTTGATACCATATTTTGGGATCAACTGTGGTTGTTGATAGCATAAATAATCTGAACATTTCCTGAATTTTTAATTTTGGGGTCAACAACGGTTGTTGACACGATATTATGTATTTATTTTATTTTCTGATTTTTTTTGGGGATCAACTTCGGTTGTTGACACCATATTTTTGGGATCAACTTTTGTTGTTGACACCATTTTTTTATATATATTTTCTTATTTTTGTTTTTTGGGATCAACTTCGATTGTTGACACCATATTATGAGATCAACTTCGATTGTTGACACCATTTTATTATTATTGTTTTATGATTTTTGTTTGTGGGATTAACTTCGGTTGTTGGCACAATGTTGTTATTATTATTATTTTATTTTTAATTTTTGTTTTGGGGATCAACTTCAGTTGTTGACACCATTTTTTTTTCTGATTTTTGTTTTGGGGATCAACTTTGGTTGTTGACACAACCGGTGGCGGCGGTGGTGGTGTTCCAATGCTGGTGGTGTTCCGGTGGTTTTCGTTGAGTGGTGGTGGTGGAATGATAATTGAATGTTGGTGGCGGTGGTGGTGGTGGTGGATATGTGATGGTGCTAATGGTGGTGGTGTCCGTGAAGTGGTAGAAAAAGAAATTTGTTATATTTTGAAATAAAGGAAAAAATTATATGAACGAGGGCATTAACGTAATCTATTTTTAAATAGATAAAGTTTTTAAATGATAGGAGTATATTTATTGTTGTATAAGGGTATATTTGTTGCGTGTCAAAACTAAGGGTATATAATTAATATACCCAATAAATTTACCATACGGTTGATTTTGTTGAGTTGGTTTTTTTCCTTAACATATCTGACACCAACTAAGGCACATGTACCTGTCATTGCTATAAACAGGTTAACTGGGTATAGATTTAGTGAACTTCCAGTGTGATAGAACTGAACCTTGAGGTTGTTGCTCTTTCGAATTTAGAGAAAATCTGTTGCTATTGGAATCCAAAGAAGTAAATATGGGTTTGAAAGGCAAAGAGAACAGTTTGTCCTGTAATAGGAATTCAGTATCAGGGCCCCTTGGTTTTGCAAACTGATCACAATAAGATAACACAGTCAGAATTTCATGTATATGAAAAGAGTTCTTACAACCAAGCAAAAAAAAATATGAAAAGAATTCTTATCAAAAATTTCCCACTCCATTTAACTATAAACGTTTGTAATAATCAAATTGGAATAAAAAAAGAAAGTGCAAGCTTTTGTCATATACTATTGTACAATGAGGAGTTATTGCAAGGTGAACTCCTACCAACATCATCAAAATTTTGTTTTAATCATAGTCGTTAAAAGAAGAGCACTTGTATGAAAAAATTAAGGGTAAGGGAAAACTCCTATCTAAACTGCAGAGCAATCCCTTTCTTTCCTAGTATGTGTTATCTATCTCTAAGTAACCTTTTTATTGTTGAAAGTCATGCATTTTCCTAACGTATCCACTTTTTCTAACACAGACATTTGAAACCAACTATTGCACAGTAAAGACCAATTGCAAGGGTGAACTTCTGCCAACATCGTAAAAAAATAATCAGTCGAACACAGTCGCAACAAAATTGAATTACCTAAGATGATTTTCTGAATACAACCATGGAAACCTACAATAAAATAATAAAATTATTAGGGTTTCGTAAATTAAAAAACAAACTATCATTGAAAGAATTAACCAAAAAAAATAACTGACCGTGTAATTCCTCTGATGACCTACCAAATCAATGCAACTGAAACATGGTGAGATGATGACCTCGTCTAGGGTTTATGTAGGGATGTTATTGCATGTAACGTATGAGGAAATTAACGTATAAGAAAATCGTTGTTGTTTCCTTAAATCAGAGGAGAGATATAAGCAGAGAAGAGAAGATTAGTGGAGGGTTTTGAAACGGAAATAATTCCCCTAATGGGATAATAATGAAACGGAAATAATGATTTCGTAACGGACGAAGGAGATAATAATGGATGGGCTAATCTGGGCGGTTGGATGTGGGCGTTAAACATATGTTGATTCTGAACCACGATTTGTCTCTCAACTTTAAGAGCAAATGAGAGCAATTGACGGTCGTCCATCACAATAAAACACAGATTCAAAACCGTCGGATCAGCAAAAAGACATTTGTTTTTGTAAGAATGATCTTTTTTCCTATTTTGTATTTCAAACTCCCATAATTCTTCTGACGCATGTGCATGTGTCCCATTCGAGCATGAAGTTGGCATTTAACATTCTTCTACTTTCATTTTTAGTAAGAAATATTACGAGCAAAATGATGTTGACATTCAAGTTTGGGTCCATTTACTTCAAGGTATCCAATAATTCATATTCTCTGCATGTAAGCCCAGTTTTAGCTTTTTTTTCTCGCCAGAGCCCATTTTATTCATTTACCTACAAAAACAAAAAAATTACCAAAATTAGTACAAAAATGAGCACCAACAATATATATTATCAAGACTAATAAGACATAAATATGTGTCTATCAACCGGTCATACTCCCATCCATATTCATAGGTGGTCCTCGGAATATGTATGAAATATATCAAGATTCGATGGACATCACCAGGTACAACCAAAACTCTGATATAACCACTCTTTGTTTCTATTTTAATCCCTTTGTTTGACTTTTTACCTTTTCATGTTTATGCTGAATTGATGTATGATGAAAGGTTTAGGATGGATATGGTGTTAGGTCACTTATGTGACAAATGACAATGATCCTAATGGTGCTGGAATTATGCACAGAACTAGAATCATCTTAGATTTCTCCATATGAGTTCTGATATTCTACCATAATTCTGTTTTTTCTTATTTAAGTGTGTAGAGCTTAATACTTACTACTTTTATACTATTTGTTGTGTTGCTTTGTGGTTCTTGAAATTGATTATTGCATTGGAGGATTTACTTTTTTTATTGTTTTTTTTGCTAAGGTATAACCACCATCCCGATATATTTCTCACCATGACGGTAGATCCATGCTGGGAAGAAATTACAAGTGTTTTGTTTGTAAACCAACAACCACACGATAGGCCTGATTTGGTGGCAAGGGTATTTTAGCAGAAACATAAGGCGCTAATAAAAGAAATGGAAGAGAAGAAAGTGTTTGGCAGAGTGGTTGGATATGTATACACAATAGAGTTTCAGAAGAGGGGCTTTCCGCATATGCACATGTTGATTTTTCTGGACAAGGAAGATAAGACACACAACCTAGAGCAAGTGGATAAAACAGTATGTGCTGAGTTCCCAGATGAAAAGCAAGATACAGAACTTTTCCAAACAATACAGAGATGCATGGTACATGGACCGTGTGGTGCTAGGAAATCGAGTGCATTTTGCATGGAGAATGGAAGGTGCACCAAGAACTATCCGAAACAATATGCAAAATCAACTTCAATTGGTGATAATGGGTATCCAATCTACCGTCGATGCCAGGATCACCGTGTTTTCAAGTATCGGAATCATTCATACACTAATATGGATGTGGTCCTTTACAATCGACACCTTAGCAGGATGTTTGATTGCCATATCAATATTGAGGTTTGCTCTAGTGTTTTAGTCGTAAAGTATACACACAAGTACATTTACAAGGGACATGACTTGACGACTATAGTTGTTTCTAGTGGTCCCAACGAGATACTTCAGTATTTGAATGCAAGGTACATATGAGAGCCCGAGGCATCTTGGCGTTTTCTTGGAAACCGTCTACATAAAGAGAAGCCAAAAGTACAGTGACTTGCAGTCCATCTTCTAGGGAAGCAACGAGTTGTATACGATCCAGAGGATCCAGTGGAGTTGATACAGGATAAGGCAGAAAATGTAGTAACCACCTTGAAGGGGTACTTTGACTACTATAGGTACGATAATCCCTAACTACCCCTCTCTGTTTTCAAATCAATTCCACGTTCATAGTGACTATCATTCCTTCAGCACCATCTATAACATAACCGGTGACACGTCACTACTTTCTTCACCACCAGCAACATATTCACCACTTCAGGTTTACCCTAAAAGTTTTGACTACTGCAGGTTAAATCCCGAAGCAAAGGAATATACCTACCAAGACTTTCCACCAAATTTCGTGTGGTCCGGTAAGATATGTCTTCAGTTTACATGTCAAGTTTACTTCATTGGATTACATTGTTAGAATGCAATGCTTATTTAGGAGTCATCATGTTTCTTAATATGCTCATGTCACTCTGTCAGATGATAAGGTATGGACTCCTCGAAAGAAAGGCTTTGTTATTGGGAGAATGTATTTTGTCGCCCCAAACAGTGGTGAACTACATTACTTAAGGTTATTACTTAAAGTCAAAGCCGGGGTAAGATCATTCCATCACTTGAAAACTACAATAAAAAATGGTGTTGAAGAGGTTCACCCGTCTTTCAAATCTGCATGTATTTTTCTGAATTTGTTGGAAGATGATAAAGAATATCATTAATTACTAGAACAGTCTTTCGTTATCAAAACAGGACACCAACTGCGAGAATTATTTGGTATTATACTGACAAAGTGCAGTCCCATGCATCCAAAAGTCTTATGGAGGAAGTATGGAAAGCATATATGCGATGATCTACAATATCAGATTAGACAACTATATGGATATGAAAATCCAACAGATGAGGATGCTCTGGATTACGGTTTGTATCTCATAGAGAAAATAGTCCAGGAGGAAGGGAAAGAAATGAAAGATGTCGGAATGCCGAGACATATCGGTAATCGGAGCGAAATTTTTGGGAACCGCTTAATATGGGAGCAGAGACAATTGCAGTTTGACGTTCAAGAATCAACAGTGGATACTTAGAAGGAGAAATTCAATACTTAACAGAGATTTGAGTTTGAGACAATATCAAGTTCCGTAGATAATAATCTTGGCAAAACGTTCTTTTTAAATGGTAGTGTTGGTACGGGAAATACTTTCGTGTACAACACGCTGGCAACAACCTTTAGAAGTAAGGGCGACATCGTTATGACGGTCTCTTCATGCGGCGTTTCTTCATTGTTTCTAACTGGTGGAAGGACGGCACATTCAACCTTCCACATACCTTTCGAGCCTCAGTTAGATTCTAAGTGTAATGTGAATATCAAATCGGAAGAGGAAGAATTTTTTCGGGCTCTCAAATTGATAATTGATGAGTCGGTAGGCCAACTTTAATTAACCGCAAGTATACGGTGCACTATATGTGAATAGTGGTAAATAGGGATCGTTCTCACGAGGAGAGTTAAACACTATTTCCAATCAATACTAGTAACTTTCAAGTCAAGAATATTTCAAAAAAAAGATTTATATGTAATGAAGGATGTAAAGCGTCAAGGCTACATAATCATGTCTAGGTTTAGCTACTCATGGATGTCTAGAACTCAGAATTCATCCTCAATTAGTTATGGGTTTAGCTACTCAAATCATGTCTAGAACTCAGAATTCATCCTCAATTAGTTATGGGTTTAGCTACTCATGGATGTAGAAACACACATGTTAAACATATAAGAAAATGAAAGAGAAATCGTTATGATAATGAAATTGCTCCAAAACCCTAGTTTTTCTTCCTTGTGTTCTTCTCTCCAAATGCGTGATTAAAGATTGAAAGATAGAAATTCTCTTTTTATAGGTATACCAATTGTAGTTATGCCCGTGCTCTAATCCCGTCCAAAATAGGTTGATAAATAAAACCAACCCAAGTTCCCAAACCACTCGTACACCAACTGGCCGTGCACAATTTGAAAGAGTAACCAAATGGGCTTGCTTCAGAACCGGTGATCCAGGCAAACTACTTCCACTTCGATTGTCAGTTCCATGGGACTGACAGTATATCCTAATCCAACTCAGGGACAGTCTGGTAGCCGTGAAATTTATTTTTCCCTGGATTTTTCGATTTCCTCAGTCAGAATCTCGGCTAGACATCCCTCCGTGAAAATTATTTTTACCTGACTCTTTGTTTCCCGGTTTTTTCAACTCCCGGACAGTCACAGCTCCGTGAGTTTTAAATTCATCTGAGTTTTAGAATTTCCTCGGTCTTTTCTCGGACATACTCACCATCGTGAAAAATAAATTCTTCCGACTTTTTTCCAACTCCGGCCAATACTCTCGTATATACCAGGTCCTCTGTGAAATATAAAGTTTTCTGAATTTTTTCACAGCCAACAATCCTCGAATATAAACCCCTCCGTGAAAACTCAGACTCCCTGAGTTTTGCAAATCTTCCTCACATAAAAGTCAGCAACTTCTTCTATCTCATTACTCACCATCATCTCTGTCTTCATAGCTGCCAATCAATGGCAACAGCCTAACTCCAAGACACAGAACCGATACTTTTTCACCACTGCCATTAATGGCCTTCTCTATTTAATCGAGCCTCGAGTTCTTCTCTACTGCCGGCATCAGCTTCATGAATCCATCTTGCCGGCCATCATCTCATCATGATCACAGAGATCATTACCATGCACTGCCATTAATGGCGATACCCTTGGCAGCAACCGATATATTATCTCCCGATATCAACAGAACCAAACCCGAGCAGCTACCCTGATTGATCATCTTCATTACTGTCGAGCTCCACCACAGTCCCAAGCTCTATTAATGGCAGCAGCAGCACCACCGATATGATCATCTTCCATTGTCCGCAGCTTTGCTCCCATTACAGCACCCAATCTCGCAGCAGCATCATTTTTTTCTCGATAATGATCAACAGCACCACGTTTTTCCCTAACCAGCCAAACCCAGACTCTCGAACAAAACAGTCTCCCTGAATATCAGCTCGTCGATCTGTGAAGGAAGAAAACGGTGCGCCCCTAGTAAAAGGTTGTCTGTCTTTAACACTTACACTTTCCACTGTCAGTCTTACGGAACTGACAGTTCAATTTTCTGGATAACCCTGAGCGGCTGCCCTGAGTAAATTAGGTGGGTGCCTTCATAAATTCTGTGCTTCAACAACTTTCACAACTTTGACTCGCTTCAATCGCCCATAACTTTTCCATACGACGTTGGAATTACTCCATTCTTTCGCCGTTGGCTTCGTATTTTCGTCCGCTTCAAAATGATAGCAAAAACTCTTAGAGATGGGCGAGTTCCGATTGGTCTTTGGTCCTTCTCCACTTATAGCTAACTACTTTCTTTGCACAATTAAGTGTCAATTTGCTTCTTTTGGATGATTCACCTAATAGAACAAAAATAAGAGAAAACAAGAGTAATATACAATAATTCTCAAGAATATATAGAAAATACTAGTATGGAATGGACATTAAAATATATATAAAATATGCACTTATCAACTGGCGCTGCTGATTTGAGAAGAACTCCATCGACAAACAATTAACAGTATCTTCAGATCAAACCCACTCCTGCCATCATTGTTGTGCTTGATTCTCAATTGAGATATTTAATTTCAGATCACAAATTCCCCAAATCTCGATCTCAACATCTGTTTGTCTTCCCGAATTCCACTCCTCTTTTAATTGAACTCCAACACCGCTCGTCGTCATCTCCATCTTCCTTATCGTTTCCCAGACTCCATTGTTGTTTGTTTACTTCTCAATTGAAACCAAAATTCCCAGTACAAATCTGTCGAGATCCATTCCATATCAAAACTAGAAATCCCCAATTTCAACTGTTGTTAACATCACCGAAATTCTAGCCCTTAAAGTCTCCATCTCGTTGGAAGCAACAGCTTGAAGAAGAAATGAAAATCATTCCCATTTTCTCTTGATTAAAAACGAGCACCACCTTCTTATAGAAACGAAACTTTATTTTGTTTTGAAAGAAGAGAAAGCACTTGAGAGATTGTAAGAATATTTCCCTAACATATGTGGTAGTAAAGTATGCCAAGTCTACTGTTTCTCTTGGCTTGCTCTGTAGTTGTGAAATGGAAAGTAGTGCGGCAAAATGAATAGGTGACTTGCCAGTCCACTAGCTCATTAACATTAAGCACAGGCACCTCTGGTGTCATGAGTCACAAACTCCAATATAACTTCTAATTAAGCCAATTATCTTCCGGGTGAATGAATTCCACTTGTAATTCATGTAAACGACTTAAAAAAATATTACTAGTTAATTAACGAGACCTATCTAGTGTAAATGTGGGTATCAAAGCGTCGCACCTACGTGCTTATCAATAATATGGATGAGGTAGCAATGCAACACCGCTTTTGTATCGAAGTTGTAGGTCATACTCTGAGAGATGTGAGAAAAAGTGACGAACCATTTGGAGGAATAACTATTGTGCTTAGAAAAGACTTTTAGCAAACCTTGCCGGTGGTACAAAGGGGTCGTAAAGAACAAATCATAGACGTATAGATTAAAAGCTCTGTTTTGTGGAAAGACATGAGGCTTGAAAGTCAAGATCCTGATAACATTGGATTCGCTGAATACTTGCTAAAGGTATGCCATCTATACATGGAATTCTTCTCTTTCCATTATTCATAGATTGTTAATCTGAATTTGTGCATATGAAACGTTTAGCAAGTATATCACATGTTTCTGAAATATGTTTTTGTATTCATGTATTTCAATAGTTCATTGCGTCTTGTATCATGTTATCTATGTTATGTTACTCATCTCACACAAAGTGCTCTTGAAAGACATGCCAAGAGTGATACTAAAACCTGGGATCATACAACATTTGAAGTCATGTTTCCGTATAGGATTACGTGAATGGCATTGAGAAAACTGGTGGTGACTTCTCCTCATTGATCTGAAAATTTGATGAGATTCCAAAGCCTTGAGAAGAATAGCTTTATATTGACAAAATACATGGTGATTGTTTCTCAAAATCATATTGAGAAATCCAACTACCTAAATTTATCATCCTATTTGATACTAGAAAATTTTCTTTTTCTATTGCAGACAACTGCCTACCTTTTATAGTATGTTTTTCAGGCTCTATTAAAGTCTCTCTCTCATGTAATTTTGTATGTGGGGGAGAATACAGACCCAAAAGTTGACTTGCCATCTACGATGTCAAAGTGTGCCGATCTACATGAGCTAATTTCGAAGATATATCCGGGAATTGAAAAAATGGGTACAGGTACCCTTTTGTTGAAGGTCGTTCGAGCTTTTCCTGGGAGTATGGCATGAGTTACTTCAGCGCCGTAGCGCCTGGTACTCGGACATTGGCTCGAGGCATTTTCTCTACCCCTTCATCTCATACGGCTCCTCCCTTCTGTGCATAATGAATGATAATAATCCATGGAACCAAAAGAATATTGAAATATTCTCATTATGAACTGACAGGGACTAGTGTTTTTACAAGAAATCTCTAGTCAGGCCTGCTCCAGAGTATTTGAACGAGAGAACAATACTGTCTCCAAGAAATGATGAGGTCTAAGAGATGAATAAAATTGTCTTGGAGATATAAAATGGTGAATCTCACACATTTCTTGCAGCGGATAAACAAGAGCAGGTTAATGGTGAATCATCAACAGGTACAACCTATACAAGTGAAACATTAAACCAGCAAAACCCATCAGGATTACCTCCATTCAAGTTAGATCTCAAAATCGGTTGCCCAATTATGTTGTTACGAGAGATGCAATGGTACCAGGTTGAGGGTAGAGATTTGCGAGCAACATGTTATTATGGTGACAATATTAACAGGAAACAAAGTAGGGAATACTGTTTTTATTCTGCGTATATCGCTAACACCATATGCATCGAATGTTGTCATTCGAATGATGAGAAGACAATTTCCAGTCAGGTTGGCTTATGCCATGACCATAAATAAATCTCAAGGTCAGTTAGTGAAATATGTTAGGGTAGATTTGCGGAGCCCTGTATTCAGCCATGGACAGCTCTATGTTGCACTTTCCAGATGTACAACCGCCGGGAAAATCCATGTGTTACTCCCGAAGAACAGCTCCAGACACGAAACTGCAAATGTGGTGTACACAGAGATCATGTTATAGGTTTACAGAGAAACGATGAGTAATTTACAGTTAAACAATTACGACTTCAAACAATTTGACCAATTTAAATTTAACGACTAAAATTTTTCAATTTCAATTCAGACAATTTCAATTTAACTAAAGTTTTTCTGCATACTTATTTGTAGCTAAACTATTTGACCTGATACCTTGCCACTCTATGGCTCTTCAGTAAATACTTGCATGTAATAACTTTAGATGTTGATTGTGTATAATATGGGTTATGTATGCTTGCACATGATTGTGCTTGGCTCCTCTGCAAGAGATTACATTAAGCTTTGAATACTAATAATTTGTTTTATTCCCAAAGTCCGCCGTGCCATTATGGCACGGGCAATCCACTAGTGGTATATATAATACTCCCTTCTGTAATTAACAGTCCTAATTGACTTTGTCAAAATATTAAGGAAATCCTATAAAATGTCATGACTAACCCTATTTAATGTTATGTTATTACCAAAACTTGTTTTAGAATAATTATAGATGAAACAAGGAAAGATAAGAGGAAGGAGAGGAATAATCTTATTAGGAGATTAGGGTAGAAGCATTGCATAGTTTCCTTTATATCCAACCCTAGGAATCTAGTTGGACCGCATATCCATGGGTCGTAGGCCCTGTAACGCTCCCCCTTGTGCGGTTCAATAACAAAACAAAACTTTATACATAGTGCTTCACATATGGTTCTTCAAATGTCGTTCTCCTTGATGACTTGTGCCGAAATCGATTGCCTCATTAAAACTTTGACAAGGAAAAACCCAGTAGGAAAAAACCTTGGTACAACTCTTCACATGTTGTCTCGTACTTTATATGTAGTTCATCACATGCAATACGATCTTCAAAGATTGACGAGTCTAAGTTAGTTTCCTCGTTAAAACTTCGCCAGGAAAACCCAGAGGGACAAAACTTGAACTAAAGAAAAGGAGTACAATATTAAACAAACTTAGAACATAGTTGGACTTGAATATGTTGCCTCATTAAAACCTTGACAAGGAAAAACCCAGTGGGACAAAACCTTGACGAATGGAAAAGAGTACAACGTGACAGATGCAAGTAAAGGTGATGCGTTGCAGATGATCACTTTGCTCCGTTGATGTTGACTAGTTGCTTCACAACTCTTAAGACAGAAAATCCTCGTGGTAAAGACAATAGCCTTAGCTGTGAAATTACATTCCCGGTGTTTGTTGTTGTCTTATTAAAAACCGTGCCGAGTAACAAAAACCTATGGGAAAAAGCAACCTCGGTGAAGGAAAATAGTGCAACACACCATTAGATGCTCCCCCTGATGTCATACAATTTTCATTAGTCTAATGCAGTCAAAAGGAGTTTATCACACTTTACTTTGGTGACTTGAATGTTTATAAGACCATGTTGTTGATTCTGGAAGTTATGTTGCTTAATAGAATATCGCGTTTCATTTCTCTGATTCATATATTTTCAGTAATATCAACGCGATCTTTATGTCTTCAATGTTCAACATACTTGATGTTTTTAATGTTGTCTCACTAAAAACCTTGTCAAGTAACAAAACCCTTTGGGGAAAAACTATTCTCGATCGAAGGGAAAAAGAGTACAACACAGCTTCAATTTCGAAGTAAAATATGTCGACATCATATCCTTAGATCCTCCCCCCTGATGTCGGCATCTCACCCTGATTACTTTCAGAGTTATTCCAGACAGTTCCTTTAGTCATGTACTTTTCGAAACTGAATATCGGTAATGACTTATAAAATAGTCTATCATATCCCCCCCTGATTACTTTCGTTGGAGAAGAGATTATTGTTCCTTCATAATCAACAACTTTTGGATTTCACTTTCATTAGCATTCCTTTTTATGTCTTTGTAGGGATAAAACAAATTTATGTCAATGGTTACTTTTAAGTACATGATTACATTCATTATACCATTCCAATGATGTTGCGTTGGCGCTGGGCAATATCTAGCTAACAAGTTCCCTGAGGATGCAAACTTTTATCGAGTACATTATTATACTAAGTACAACAATGCGTCTATTGTACTTAGATATGGGAATTTCATCTCCTGACACAACTTCGTCATCTTCCTTTAGATGAAATGGTCACTTACTTACATTTGAACATCAACTAATCATGGGAGTGCTATCAGGATGCATGTCTTTGTTAAATTGCTTGACAACTTTAGAAAAATGCAAACTGGTGGGATAATATACCACAAGCTCAATATTCGGTCGAGCTTTACCCATATTTTTCATCTCAAATTCGGATTTCAAATAGCTTTTAAGGTCTCTTATTACATCAAAAGTACCCATCATGTCTGTACCATCGACATATGTAGCTACAATTCCAAATCAGGAACTTTCTTGTGAATACGCAAGGAAAAATAACTTACTTGTCTATCCCCTCCAAATCAAATAGTCACTTAGACAGGTATACCACACCCACCTGATTGCTTCAATCTATAAGTGAGCGTTATATCTAATTGTAAATGCACTATGTGGTTTAGAGTCACTTGATTTGGGAAACAAAAGGTTATCAAGTACTTTTGTAAATATCTTCTATCTCTTGATTCTTTCAGAGATACGTTACAACCACATACATATGCTGTATTTCAAGTCCTTTTGAAATTACCAAGCTAACTAAGTAGCGGAATGCCATAACGTTCATTACAAGAGAACAATTCCAGGGCTTTTTGAGAAACCTCGCGCCACAAGGAGAGTCTTGATACTTTGAGACTTCATTCATCCCACTGTACTATATGACAAATAATCATGTATGTCCCATAAGCTTTACACTTAGTTGGTTAGCACTACCACACCAAATACACTTGTGGAGTACTAGAATCAATATGAGACACAGTGGGAACAAAGCACGAAAATTCTTGTCGTTTCCTTAAAAAATATTTTTTCTTATCTCCCCTAACGACGGGAAGACTATCTCATTAAAATGAAAACCCGCAAACATGCAATAACCATCAAGTCATTTTGATGTGCACTAGCTAGCATTTTCAAGGGGTGGTGAGCCCTTATATGTATTATATGTGCTAGTAGTTTTCCAAGCGCAAAACTTCTTGGGAACTATAACTAGTTCAAAATGTCAAAACATTCACCAGAGCCATAAGTCACTTTAATGGTCCGCATTCTACATGAATATTTTTCTAAATTTCACCTCGTTTTCTTTCTAATATGTAATTTTTACCATTTGCATCTTAGGATGGTCTCGATCCTATTTTACTTAAGACTATGTAAAAATGAGTGATATACTTTCTTAGCTAAAAGCATAATGGGAAGGGAGGTTGTGCATCTAGTACTTTAGAAAACACTTATTGAGAGATATGCCGTCACTTCGCATTCTGTCAATCTTTTTCCCATTGTCTCGTCCACTCAAAACACAGTGATGTACGTATGATTCTTTTCAAAACGAAACATCATGTCATAACCAAAGTGCCTTTTTGGTTATGTCAAAGCATGTATGAGTCAATTCCATACATTTCATCGTCGGAGTCAATATGGATTAAATAATCCAAATACTATAGTGATTTACATTTCACTAGATTGACTCATTAGTTTCTCTAAGATATATGTCCTTCCAAATATATTAGAGACTATAAAAAGATGCAATCAATTATATTTTCATCATTGTGAGTTTCCATATGATATCCACTTGCATGGGTTTCTTTGGAATTTAACAAGGTGATTAGCTCTCGTTACATATAGAGCTTTTGTGACTTTTAATCTTTGTTCCATCTTGGAAACAAAATTTGAGCATTGCTTCGCTCAATGATCCAATCATCGTAGTCACATTATAAAGAATTAGTTCAAAAACTAGTGTATATTCCTTAAATTAGTAGGTAAAAAACCACTATAAGTTAGACATTGAGTCTTGAGAGATTTAATAAGTGGTGTGGCCTTATTACGTAACAAAAGTCGGATTCAACTCAATTACTTTAGAGTAAATATATGTTACATTTCATCTAGATATATCTCAAGTGCTTTAGAGAATTTATGTCTCGTGGGAATGATGTATTTTTTATTCCATAATCGCAGACATTTGATCTAATTCAATTAAATAATCAATTGGCCAGGCAAAGTTCTTTTTGTCATTAAAGTTGATGTCTAAAGTATTACCTTCTTATGAAAATTGGTTACTACTATGGTACGTACCCGCATTGCATTGTTTGTACCAATACCGGTAAGAAGATTCATTCCCAACTCTTTGGTGAGAGCTAGAATTACATCTTAGCTTCATCCCATATTCAGTTGATACCTGTACTTTGGTGTCATTACTACCGTGGGGAAAAAAGATACATCTTTGTCTCATGATATATATGTCCCTTTTCACATGCTTTATATGAGTCGGTACGTCTAACCCTCATTACTTCGGGGTTCTTTCCATTTTCAATTTTGCTACATTTAGCTTAAATTTGAGAAATTTCTTTATCTCAACAAGTCAAGAGAATCCCATTTTGCATGTCAACCACTTACTTTAGGTTGAATAGCTTACTAAAAAAAATAGTGGATCTCTTGTTTGCATACTTTAATATATATACTGGTTCGTTAGTATTATGAATGAAGTAGAAAAAATGGAAGAAAAATAAATCCGACTCATGTCACTTTCTGTGAGTCCTTCGACAAAGTTGAGATTCATGTGACATAACTTTGTTGAAGCTACTGATTATAATACAATAATCTAATAAGTGGATTTCATCCCACTGGACATTCATGCTTCGGGAAAAATAAAATAAAATCATGAGTGTTTAAATTTTCTTCATAGCATAGAGACATATGGCTTCACCTTTTAGACGGTACATTATCATTGGTAGAGAGTTTTATATGGGATATACACTTTTTCTTAATGATCGAGATCAACAATCATAATTTAAGTTGACCGCTAATATAGCATGGATTTACCTTAAGACAAAGATAAAAACAATGGAACTAGGTATGTTCTTAAATAAAATAAGTGAACCCAATAATTAATCACTGTTACGTACCTCAAAGCTTTGGTTCCCACCATATATATAGCCAAAACCAGGACCACATTGATCACGCACTCCCCGGAACTAAGTTCGGAACAGGACAGGATAAACAACAGCTTGAATGAACCGGATCGTCAACAAATCGGGACAGGACGGGATAACCTGAACGGACCGGAACCAAATCGGAACGGGACTGGCTCGGCTAGAACAGGACATGACCGGCTCGGCTCAAGCATGGATGAGCTGCAGGAGACGAACAAATTTCTTTTATTTTTTTCTTTTCAGAGACCCCCGTATTCTCTTCCTCCTCGGAGAAACGCTAACAGACTCCACCGCAAATCCCAAATGACGAAAGACGGTGATTAACAATAAGATTAATAAAGATTAATAAAAGTAATCCCACAAATTACAAACTATTAGTAAGATTAATTAATCAAAGTAATTCCTGATTATGATTAGTATCCTGATTACTCAAAGTCATGAACAGTACCAAAAAAATAAAAAATAAATCAAAATAATTCCTGATTACAAACAATTAATCAAAATAATCCCTAATTCCTAATTAAATCAATTTTCTCCGCAGATTTAATATACCCAATGTATATGCCAAAATCAAAAACAAGTGAAAAGAAAAAAATAATCCAACTTAGCTTATTTGATTCCAGCGTCGATGGAAATCATCCATGTAGAAAAAGAAAAAAAAAATCAATCGATCTCATATAGCTCTGCGGTACAGCTTCGTGCATGATAACGTGTTTTAGAAGAATTATAGATGAAAAAAGGAAAGATAAGAGGAAGAAAAGGAATAATCTTATTAGGAGATTAGGGTAGAAGCATTACATAGTTTCCTTTATATACAACCCTAGGAATCTAGTTGGACCATGGGCCGTAGGCCCTGTAACAAAACTAAAATTTTATAAGAATAAGTAGAAGTTTTATTGGGAACTTTATATATATCCATAAATGTTTTTATTTAAAAAAGGAATGACGATTAATGCAAAGATATTGAATTGATATATATGGTGATAATATTTAAGATTTTGAATTAAGTTTATATTAAAAATGATTTTATGTTTATAAAAAATAAAGGGTATATTTGATAGTTTAAGGGAAAAATATGTCTATAAACAGAACGGACAGATAAAAAAAGACAGACCAAAGTAGAAATTAGGACAGATAAAAAAAGACAGAGGGTGTATATAATTTGAAATGAAAATAATAATCTTTAAAAAATGTGGCATAGATTTAAAATAACAATCTTAAACGAATATGATATGGAGAATAAGAAATTGATTATCAAAGATTTTAAGGGCAATTTTGATCATTTATATAATATAGTAGGGATATAAAAGAAAAATCATGCATTGAAATAAGGTGGGACCAAAACTTATGCTTTTAGAGCTTTTAAAAGCTCCTCTCCCCAACTTTTAAGAGTTGAGGAATTTTGGAAGTGCTTTGGGTTCAAAGCATTTTTAAAATATTTTACCAAACCGGGCCCTGAGTTATAACCCCAAAGGTGTCACTATTCATCCACAAAAAACCCGTCAAAACAAAAGTAACACAAAAACCCCAAATAACAAAAGTAACGCAAAAACCCCAAAGGTGTTTTTGCCACCATTAACTACCACTACTAGCAACCAACACCACATCCACCAACAAATACTAGCACTACCATCACCATAAAAAGTACCACCACCAACCAACACCACCACTAACCAGAAAAAGTACCACCAAATTTTGGTTTCATCATAAACTTACTATTTCATCATTAAAATCTTTGGTTTCAGGATAAAAAATGGGCAAAAATATGATGAAACCAAATTTGGTTTCATCGTAGAATTTGATGAAACCAATTTTGTTTGGGGTTTTTGTATCAAATTTTAAAATTTTGGGGTTTTTGTATGAATTTTGTTTAATATGGAGTTTTAATGGATCCCATCATTTGAACGGAGTTTTTGTACTCCTAATTTGGTCACCTTGGTGTTTTATTACTAGTTTTGTTACCAAACACTAATATAAAAAATAATTACTATATATATTTTTTGAAAGTGTTTTTTGAAAAGAAAAAAAAAAACATTATCAAACTCATCCTTAATCATCGACCCTCATCAAGTGTAACTTCTTTTTTTTCTTGAAGTAGCATGAAGTGTACCTAAATCAAATGCTATCACAAAAGAAATCAACAGTAAAGCATAAGAACATGAAACAATTAGTTATTCAAGTAAATCAAGAACCCATAATTAAAGATACTCCCACAAATTGGGATACTAACCATTATATGGGGTTGGAAGGCTAAGGGGTATTTTATTTTAGTATCCCCTCTCTTCTTCTTCTTTTATTAAGACCCGCTAATAATTTATAGGGAAGCAATACCAAAAGGAAATCGATTATGACCCGCTAATAATTTACAGGGAAGCAACACTGAAAGGAAATCGAGATTGAGATAAATCGAGACACGAAATGATAGAGTTGGTGGCAAAATGGGTTTGATTTTGAAAGCAGAAAAAAAGGGTTTGTATCGCTGGTGAAAAGGATTTGTTGCTGTCAATTGATTAAGGGGATGGTTTCAATTAGGGTTCGGTTGTGAACAAGAGGCAAGTAATTACGCTGTAACTTTATGAAGAAATTGGAAATGGGTTTTGTGGATGCAGCTGAGAAGAATAGAGGAAACAAGAAAATAGTGAAGGATTTGGGGTTAGATTGGAGCAGGGACTCGAGTTACTAATGAATGAATGAATGAATGGAGAAGATGTTGATGCTGTATAATGCTAGATGCAAGCAAAAAACTTTAAATTTAAATTATGTAACAAATGAAGGAATGACGATGCTTGTTGTATCCTGGTCCACATGGTGATGGTACAAAACAAAATCAACCGAGATAGAAAATGCTCCATGTGATTCGCAGTGTGTGCATTGAAGCTTGTATGTCCCTTACAATTGGATTTGTTTGAATTATTATAATCGGTATTGGTATGTTGATGATACCAATACCGATTCTTGTTAAACCAATGCCGATTCTTACTCAACCAATACCAATTGTCAATTTTTTGTATTTTGTGAAATTTCGCTATGTTTTAAGTCACAGTCGGCATTGTCATGTGATAATATACAATGCCGATTTTATTTTAGATAAGGGATACTCAATTATTTCATAATGTTTTATTTTTTATTTTTTCTTGAGTATCTTCCAATTTGTGAGAGTACCCCGTAATTGTGGGTTCTTAATCAAACGAATATAGTCCACAGGAAAGTTTGGATCAAGGAGAAAGCTTACATGATTTAGGGTTCCTAAAGTTTAATACACCTTTGATTTTTTTCTTTCTTCTAATGTACTGCCAATTCCATTTCGAGGAATTTGATTTATTTGTAACCAGATCCCATGGAAATTTTGATGAACCAAATTCGTATAGATTCTCTTCGTTCTCCGATTAAATCGATCAACTTTTTCTTTATGAAATTCTCAATCAACCTTGTTTTTTTCCTCAAGTAAATGTTCATTCTTTTTTACCCTCCATTGCATGATTGCTAAAGGTTGATGCCAAATATTCCAGGGGATACCATTCTATATAAGACAAAAAGATAAAAAACGATCCTGACCGTTGGATCACTCAGACGGTATCCCCCTGTTAATCCCGGCATCCCTCTTTAGCAATCATGCTCCATTGGACAAAACACAAATATTTTGAGGAGGATACTAAATCATATAAGACAATATGATCATGACCGCTGGATCACCCAAATGGGATCCCAGATATTTATAGTACCCGATCGAATAAATCACGGTTTTTAGTATTAAAATAAAATTGATTACATTTCCAGAATATAAAACAAATTTTGGACAAGTTAGGTTAGATAAAGAATGATCAAATTTATACTTGCAGAACATAAATCTACCGCTATAAATGATCACGTTTAATTAAAATTTAATATTAAATGTTTAATTGATATTTTATAATAAATGTTTCTTTAATTAATCAAATGAATATATTTTTGTTGATACATAATAAATTTATTTGATATTAACCATATCAGTAAGCATTAATGGTGGTTGTGATGGTGGGCAGTGGTGGGGATAATGGTGGTGGGTATTGGTGAGACTGGTGGAGTGGTGACGATAATGTGGTGGTGGAAGAAGTAGTGGTAGTATGGTGAGAAAAGGGGTCCTAAGATAGGTAAATTAAGCACTAATAGTGGTTATGATGGTGGTGGATCGGCGGTGGGGATAATGGTGGTGGGTATTGGTGAGACTGGTGGAGTGGTGATGATAATGTGGTGGTGGAAGAAGTAGTGGTAGTAGGGTGAGAAAAGGTGTCCTAAGATAGGTAAATTATTTAGTCACCCTTGGTTAATTTTTCTTTGTTTTGTTTTAATTTGATTTTAGTTTTAAAATTACGTTTTTAATTATTTTTTAAAATTAAAACAATTTTTAAAGGCCATATTTTTCAAAAAAAGAAGATGTTGTGATTTTAAGATTTGCCGGATAGGGGGCAGGAAGAAAAATGAAATCTATAAAAAAAAAATTGACCAAACAAAAGGCTACAGGCGAATTAATTGTAATTGGTTCAGTTTCTCACATCTCTCTTTATTCCCCTTTTTTGTCATGGTTTCTATTTCTGTCATTATTTCTCCTTTACTTCATGAGATTATGCAAGGCTACACGTGAATTAATTGTAATCGATTCAATTTCTCACATCCTCTTTATTCCCTTTTTTGTCATGATTTTTGTTTTTGTCATTTCTCCCCAACTTCGTGTAATTATGCATGCTTGAGAAATAGTTCTTGATAATAGGTAAAGAGACAAGAAAAGAAATAGATCAAGAATTAAATATTATAATAAATTTTAGGAAAATGAATAAACACAAATCTATGTAAATTGGGAACCCAACAATTTATATCAAAGAGAAAAATTAAATTCTAATGCTAACAGATTTTGCAAGTTTATCTAATTGATTTTAAAGTAATTTTAGGTGTTTTTAGTTTTGTTAGAAGTTTGGTGAATGGCCTTTGATGATATTTTCTTGAAGTAATGAACGAAGGAATGTTCTACTGCCCATAGGATTTGCTCTAACGATTAACTATGTTTGTCCCAAAGGGTTGTATGACTTACATACACAATATTAAAAGATTCGAGGATAAGGACTTGTTTATTAACCAACTCCTCAAAACATTTAGACCTGGATCGATCGGTTCGATTCTTCTCAGACAATTATGACATGTATGAATCGATGGATATATTTGAAACACATAAACTTTCCCGTGCCGTTACGGCACGGGTTGAGCCCGAATTTTACAATAAAAAATCTAACACAAGTATAAATCTTTTTTTTACAATGACTAAATGCAACTCACAATACAACTAAATAAACCTTTCCAAATTATTGGGAACCTTTTTGACGTGGGTAAACAACACTTAATCATCTTCCCCAAATATGATAATCAACATTTAAAATAAAAAACCAAGCCAGATTAGAATTTTGATGGTAAAATCACGAGTGGGTATGATGCACAATCTTGCTGATTTCATATCTCCAATCAATTTTTTCACGGACGAAATGACTATAGATTCTAGTCAAGCTCAACAAGGGGTTAACCCTTAGTTTCGGTCAAACAATTCAAAAGCTTTGATCGTAAAAAACGGGATCACAAGCCATAAACTTGAACCAAATTAATGATTCCGAGATTTAAAAAAAAGTATATGGAGTTTTAGGATTAAAAAAAAGTATACTAAGTTTTAGGCTTTTGAGAACCAAATTTTCTTTGTTAAACAAAGATCTATACAAAGTAGGGGTGAGCATTTGGCCCCAAAACCACGGATTTAGCCGGGACCATCCGTATTTTTACGTGTGGGTGTCCGAACCGTTCGCTAATAGGTTGGATGCGGATGAAATTTTTGAAATCCAACAAATTATGGATTGGGTCCGGATGCAACCTTGAAAATCCGTTGTACATCCATATCCGTTTATTTTTTCATTTATCAAACTTCTTCGGTACAAATACGAAGTTAGTATATTTGTTTTTATGTCAAGTTAGGTATTCTTTTCATGTCATACTTTGATGACATGAATTTGAAGCTAAATTTTTGATGACATGTTCTTCTTATAAGTCTCTACACTCCCACCAAAAATGAGAGCATTCCGAGATGTATAAGACCATCATCTACCATTTTGAATATCAACCGTCGAAGATTAACAGTTGTGGATGGTGAAGTTTCGTATTTCGGAATAATTTCATTTTTGGTAGGAATGTAGAGATCTATAAGAGGAACATGCCATTCAAATCTTAGCTTCAAATTTATTGCTGGTTGGGTTTGCTTGAAAAAATGGCGCTAAAATGTGAAGATTATGTCATTATAACCATGTCATTGGATCCTTCCCCATTTTTTAATCAGCTTTAACTTTAATTTATATTTTACCAAACGTTCAACTTCTTTTTTTACACAGCACGGCACAATAACGCACAACAAAAAAGCTTATAAAACTCACATCAATACCAAACTAAGCCTTAGACTCTCTTTTTTAATAGAAAATAACATAATATTAAACAAATGATGCATTACTATACCAAATCTGGGAATTGTCTCATACATAAAGTTTTAAAGAAACTAATTTTCTCATCCTTAGCCAGGATTATCTCATGAAAACATATGGTCACGGGCTAATTAGATTTTGATCTTTGTAAAGTAAACTCTTAATCTAGGTCTCAACCCGTGCCGTAACGGCACGGGAAAGGATATGTGTTTCAAATGTATCCATTGATTCATACATGTCGTAATTTTCTGAGAAGAATCGAACCGATCGATCCAGGTCTAAATGTTTTGAGGAGTTGGTTAATAAAAATGTCCTTATCCTCGAATCTTTTAATATTGTGTATGTAAGTCATACAACCCTTTGGGACAAACATAGTTAATCGTTAGAGCAAATCCTATGGGCAGTAGAACATTACTTCGTTCACTACTTTAAAAAAATATCATCAAAGGTCTATCACCAAACTTGTAACAAAACTAAAAACACCTAAAATTACTTTAAAATCAATTAGATTAATCTTGCAAAATCTGTTAGCATTAGAATTTAATTTTTCTCTTTGATATAAATTGTTGGGTTCCCAATTTACATAGATTTGTGTTTATTCATTTTCCTAAAATTTATAATAATGTTTAATTCTGGATCCATCTATTTTCTTGTCTCTTTACCTATTATCATGAACTATTTCTCAAGCATGCATAATTACACGAAGTTGGGGAGAAATGACAAAAACAAAAATCATGACAAAAAGGGGAATAAAGAGGATGTGAGAAACTGAATCGATTACAATTAATTCACGCGTAGCCTTGCATAATCCGATGAAGTAGGGGAGAAATAATGACAGAAACAGAAACCATGACAAAAAAGGGGAATAAAGAGAGATGTGGGAAACTGAACCGATTACAATTAATTCGCGTGTAGCCTTGTGTTTGGTCAATTTTTTTATAGGTTTCATTTTTCTTCCTGCCCCCTACCCGGCATATCTTAAAATCACAACATCTTCTTTTTTGGAAAAATCTGGCCTTTAATTTTTTTTTTTTTTTTTTTTTTAAGTAATTTGAAAACTAAAATCAAATTAAAACAAAACAAAGAAAAATTAATCAAGGGTGACTAAATAATTTACGTATCTCAGGACACCTTTTCTCACCCTACTACCACTACTTCTTCCACCACCACATTATCGTCACCACTCCACCAGTCTCACCAATACCCACCACCATTATCCCCATCGCCGATCCACCACCATCACAACCACCATTAGTGCTTAATTTACCAATCTTAGGACTCCTTTTCTTACCCTACTACCACTACTTCTTCCACCACCACATTATCGTCACCAGTTCACCAGTCTCACCAATACCCACCACCATTATCCCCACCACTGCCCACCATCACAACCACCATTAACGCTTACTGATATGGTTAATATCAAATAAAATTATTATGTATCAACAAAAATATATTCATTTGATTAATTAAAGAAACATTTATTATGAAATATCAATTGAACATTTATTATTAAATTTTAATTAAATGTGATCATTTATAGCGGTAGATTTATGTTCTGCAAGTATAAATTTGATCGTTTTTTATCTAGCCTAACTTGTCCAAACTTTGTTTTGTATTCTGGAAATGTAATCAATTTTATTTTAATACTAAAAACCGTGATTTATTCGATCGGGTACTATAAATAGCTGGGATCCCATTTGGGTGATCTAGTGGTCATGATCATATTGTCTTATATGATTTAGTATCCTCCTCAAAATATTTGTGTTTTGTCCTTACCAGTTGTACTAAAAACAGTCAACTACATCTATCACAATACAATGTTGCCAATTTTACAATAAAAAATCTAACACAAGCATAAATCTTTTTTTTTGCAATGACTAAATGCAACCCACAATACAACTAAATACAACCTTTCCAAATTATTGGAAACCTTTTTGACGTGGGTAAACAACACTTAATCATCTTCCTCAAATATGATAATCAACATTTAAAATAAAAAACCAAGCCGGATTAGAATTTTGATGGTAAAATCACGAGTGGGTATGATGCACAATCTTGCTGATTTCATATCTCCAATCAAAATTTTCACGGACGAAATGACTATAGATTCTAGTCAAGCTCAACAAGGGGTTAACCCTTAGTTTCTGTCCAACAATTCAAAAGCTTTGATCGTAAAAAAGCGGAATCACAAGCCATAAACTTGAACCAAATTAATGATTCCGAGATTTTTTTTTAAAAAATACGGAGTTTTAGGATTTAAAAAAAAAAGTATACGAAGTTTTAGGCTTTTGATAACCAAATTTTCTTTGTTAAACAAAGATCTATACAAAGTAGGGGTGAGCATTTGGCCCCAAAACCACGGATTTAGCCGGGATCATCCGTATTTTTACGGGTGGGTGTCCGAACCGTTTGCTAATAGGTCGGATGCGGATGGAATTTTTGAAATCCAACGAATTATGGATTGGGTCCGGATGCAACCTTGAAAATCCGTTGGACATCCATATCCGTTCATTTTTTCTTTTATCGAACTTCTTCGGTACAAATACGAAGTAAGTATATTTGTTTTCATGTCAAGTTAGGTATTCTTTTCATGTCATACTTTGATGAGATTACAAGATACAAAACCAATATATATATAAGTGGACATACTTGATCCCAAGTCACCAAAAACAACTTATTTTAAAGGGGTCGGGTTTTTCTTCCTCTTCAAATTTGGAGTAACTTCAATGCCCTATACTCAAATCCAATTTTAAACCCCTAAATAACGTAGTCTTATTTTTAAAACCATCCGTAAGCTTGTTGTATTTATTTCTCTATTATAAACTTTAATTATAAAACAAATCATTTGGATTCTCCGCATCCAATCCGTCCGTTCGTACACCCATTGGATGCAAATCCGTTAGATGTTGGATTGGATGCGGATGCCAAGTTTGAAATCCGTAGTGAATTGGATTGGATGCGGAGCTGAAAACCGGTCCATATCGGCCCATGCTCACCCCTAATACAAAGGTTTAAAGAGGAGCGGAAAACATTTAAAAAAAAACTTGTATAATTGCATCTAATGGTGAAGATCTATATGGAGGTTTAAATCTCCTCTTCCATCAATGTAAATTGACGAAGTGAACTTCTATTTTAAAAATATATTCTCTTCCTCTTACCGGTGATTATTCTCCCTGTCACATCATTACTCAAAACGAAGAAGATGAGTAAGTTTCTTGTACCTATTTTTTTTTAAGGTTCACAATATTTGAAAATGATTGTATTTAATTTTGTTGGGTTGTATTTAGTCACTGCCCTATTTTTTTTGGCCCCCTCAAAGTTGAATCTTGGCTCTGTCACTTTTGCTAGCATGAAAGTTCGATTTTTTTTTATATTTTTTTTTGGTTGAATGAATGTATTAGGGACCATATGCATATTGGAATTGGAAAAATGATCCGAGATTATTATATAACAGAATGCAAGAGGTATTCTGGATTCCCAAGCAAAGGCTAGCCTTGTCTGCTTGCCTGAACTGAAGCAAGTACAAAAAGAATAGTTAACGAATTATTCTGCAATTGGCTTCTTTGCTATCCTAAAGTCGAGCATAGTTTTTAAACAAACCATAACTTTGGTATTCAGAATGGTTTCATATACAACACATGTTTATTAAAAAAATTGGATAGAAAACTTTATGACGACCTCTTTCGTTAATTAGTCCGAAACTAACTTTAGTATACTAAATCAAGAATGCGTTTTGGAAACTAAATTTGACAACTAACTTGACATACCAACGCTAGTGGGTTCAACCGAGCAATGTTCTAGCAAAAGTATCGACGGGATCTTTAGAACTGTTTTTTTTTTTTTTTTTTTTTTTTTTTTTTTTTTTTTTTTTTTTGCTGAATCACACGAATTTTATTAAATGAAAAAAAATCAAATTACAAGGAAATTAAATAGGAAAGGAAAATGGAAAAGAAAGAAAGCCAACTACATAGGCCTATTACAAGTTTTTATTTTAAGTTCCTAGCTAAATCTGTAATAGGCAACATCAGGCATTTATACTCTTGATAGTAGAGGTGGTCTTCCAAGAAATAATTGTCTTTCTCCAGCCTTCAGTTTAGCTCCTCTCTTAGCTACTGCATCAGCTGAAAAATTTATTTCACGATAGCAATGACAAAATTTTATTGAAGTAATGCAACTTACTGCTTTCACCCATCTCATTATTATGAACCATGTAATTTTCCCTTGCTGGAATTCAGTTATTACTGTTTTGGAATCAGAATTCAGTATTATATGATGCAAGTTCCATTCAACAGCTAACTCCACTGCACAGACAATAGCATACACTTCTGCAATGTAGTTTGTTGCTATGCCAATTCCATCAGTAAGAGTTGCAATTACCTGACAAATATGATCTCTTACAACAATGCCAAAACCAGCTGCTCCCGGATTTCCAACAGATGCACCATCACAGCAAAACAAGGTAACACCCATGCAAGGAGGTATCCAATGACAAATTATGATGTTCTGAAATTTTATCTTTCTTGGACCCAAATTGAAAAAGGAGCTTACCTGCATATCATATGCTTGTCCCCACTTGTTTTCTTTCATTCTAAGACCACCTTCAAAAACCATTTTCATGATTTTACTTTTGAATTGCAGGACATTTGGTTTGATTTCTTCAAATAATTTTCTATTTTTTTGAAACCATAATTCCTTCAGAACTGAGCAGCATGCTGTGATCCATATTTCTTTAACAAGGGGCTTTTGTTTTTTTGCACTGTTCCATATGTCTTCAAAGGATATTGGGGGAGTAAAATTAAAGACTGAGCATAACCATCCCCAAATGTCTGAGCTGAATTTACATTTCCACAGCAAATGATCCATGCTATCTTGGTCTTCTTCACAAATGCAGCATTTGGAAACCATGTCATAACCTTTTGCAGCCATTACAATATCATCCACATAAACCCCCTGAATTAATTTCCATACATTGCTTGTTGTGCTAGGGTGTAGAAAATAGTTCCATATAAATCTTGGCCAATTTAAAATGGGTTGCTTGCGTCTTAATCTAGCAACTGCAGCTGAAGTAGTAAAATTACCTTTTAAGTTACAGTTCCAAATTAGTTCATCCTTAGTTCCACCAACATCAGGAAATGAGTCAGATATTACTTGTTGAATTTCTAAGGGAACTACCCATTTTCTATCCTTTAGAATATCAGCTACTCTTAAATGTAGATTGTTTTTAACATAAGAAGTAAAGCCAATTTTGTCAATGAGAGGAGAATTACCTATCCAAGTGTCAAACCATATTGAGATATCTTGTCCATCTCCCACACACCATCTGATGTCTTCTTTAAGAGTATCCCAAGCCCACCTGTTGTGAAATTTTAGTTGTAGTGAAAGTGGTGAGTAAAGTTCGTTCAACTCGGGCTTGTGAAGGATTTTTGAGAATTAAATAAAATTGTTTCAACAATAATAAGAAAATACCGAGACTCTGGATTCCACCATTGACCAATTAATTGATAAACTCTAATCAATATTCATGCAATATTCTTCTTTAAAGTGATTCTAATATTTGCCTCTAATAGATTTTTGAAGTAGTAGTTGTAATCACAAAGCATGAAACATCAAAAGTTTTAAAACCTAGCATGTTCCATCAAAACAACTCACAACTACTCAATAAAAATCAATTTTTCTTTTAAGTTCTATGCAAATAATCATGTAAAATAATTGCAATAAATAATTAAAATAGAACTATACCACTTTTCATGGAACAATGGCTTCCTCCGTCGCCTCGGCTAAGGGGTTTAGCTCCTCATATTAATCGTGTTCTCAAAATACATCTTTGGTGTTCAAAAGTTGATTACAAGAGAGAAAAGGGTATACTGTAGTCGCTGAAAGTCTAATACAGCGGACGGAATCGTTGCTGAAGAGCTTCGGTGACTGCAGGATGATGCGACCGTAACTCGTTGTCACTGAAAATAAGTCTGCCTCTGCAACTTTCTTTTTCCGCTGTTCTGTGTTCTTCGTCTTCTCCGGCAACAGCAGCAGCAGCAGAACCCGATCCTCTTCTAATGATTTTTTTGGCTTCTCTAAGGCTCTAAACTTTCCCCTAAGGTCTTGGTTACCTTCCTAGGACTCGAACCAACCCTTTTATACATAGTAGAGCAAAGAAAATTCGAGAATAACTTTGGTTTTTTCCTCCACAGCAAGTTGCGATATTTCTTTTTTTTCTTCTATTTCACGTGTTCTCAGCTGTCCAAACTCCTCCCGTGATAGAAACAAATCTCAAAGAAGAGTTTCCTTCCTCTTCTTCACGTAAGTTTCCAAAAATAAACCAAGAAACTTGCCCAAAATAAACCGTGATATTTTTAACCTTTTTTCGCTTCCAATTCGAGTTCTAGCCACTTTGGATCCATTCCAACACCCTTACCTCGCCTGTTAAGTCCATAAGAACAAACCCAATCAAATTCAGCCCTTTAATCTCCCTAAAAATCGATCAACAATCCATCCACAAAATCGTCTGTTTTCTGAAAATTTTCCCGCCATTTTTCTGTTTTTGAAAACGTGAAGAAATGTGACCTCCCCCTATCCAGACCCGGTCTGTACTTAGCAGCTGCTTGGAAATGGGTTACCTCTTATCCAAAATGAGAGTCCGAATAGCAAATGTCCTCCCAGGAGCCTTTAACAACTTTTCGAGCCAATTTTGCCGCAAAAGCCTATTCCTCCAAAAACACCTACAAAGGGGTAAAATACCAAAATTAGTACAGAAATGGGTACTAACCCTATACATAAAAGAGATGAAAATAGACACATAAATGCGTCTATCACCACCTCAGTCCTGGCCAAATTGTTGAAAGTTGTCACTTATTGCTCCACTGCTGGTTTTTATCTTTATATTTGGCCTTAATAACAATGCCCATTCTTCATTGGAGTTGATGATTTTCCACATTAAGTTCATTAATAAAGCTTTATTAAGCACTCCCATCCTTTGAATTCCCAACCCTCCTTCTTCAACAGGAGCACAAACCCTTTTCCATGACAAAACAATATATGTTCTGGTATCACCATCACCTGACCAAAGAAAATTTCTGATAATCTTCTCACAAGTTTTGATTACTGAAGCTGGCCATCTGTAAACAGCCATGTTGTATATGGGTATGCTACTAAGTACAGATTTAATGAGAGTTAGTCTTTCCTGAAATGATAATAATCTTCCTTTCCAAGCAGCTAGCTTCTTTTGCATAATTTCCACCATTGGCCAAACAATAGCTACTTTAACTCTACCTGAATGAAGAAAAACTCCCAAATATTTGTCTGGAAAGTTACTGAACTCCATTTGCATCATATTTTTTAAAAGAAGTTTTCTTGAATCAGAAGTACCATCAATGAATATCTTATTTTTTACTTTGTTAATGATTTGACCAGAACATTTTTGATAATAATCCAATAGCTGCAGTAAATTCTCTATACTCTTCTTGGCTCCATTAGAACTGTTGTTGGATTTAAAGACATCTTGTGATAATCCATTGTTAACATACTCCGTTCTGTGCGAGATTGATCACAAGAGATTCAAGTGGTGTTGTGCAGGTTTTGAAGATAATAGAAGATTTGAAGACGAAGAAGATTTCTTATTAGTTTTCGTATCTCGTGGATTTAGTGTACAAACCTTGATCGGCTCAGATCCAACTAGAATCGATTTATCTTCGATATATCTGATTGATTAGTTGCATGAGATCGACATTCTCTATATTTCTCTTTGAGATCTATATTGATTGAGTGTGAATCTATACTTGACTATTTCAGTAGTTAAAGTTAGATTGATCTAACCAGACAAAGGAGTTTCTTAGATTAAACGGAAGATCATTTGTCAACGACTCATCTATATCTTTAGCAAGATTGATTAGAGTGGTTACCAAACAGTTTCTTCCCTTGCTGTTTGGAATATGATCCAAAGGACTTTTTATTCACGTGCGTGACTCTAGAAGTCTAAGGCGCTGGGATAGCGAGGGAACTAAGTAGCTAGGGGTAGTCTGCTTGGTCTCAATTATACGAAGTTGGTATTAGATTTTGTATAACGGCTTGATTCTGAGAGTATTCAAAACTGGACTCGGCCCCGGGGTTTTTCTGCATTTGCGGTATCCTCGTTAACAAAATCTTGTGTTGTGTTATTTACTTTACTTCCGCATTATAATTGTTTAATATTGTAATAAAGTAAATACACTTGTGCGTTAATCCTAATCACTCTAGGAAAGGACACTTGTGCGTTAATCCTAAAAGAGGGAGAAATATATGGAGTAAACAAGTGATTTTTAATCACTAGGAAAGGACAATTGTGCTTAAACGTTATGTCTAACGAAAGAATAAAGCATTGACTAAGGGGGAGAAACATATCATATTGTTGTGTAGTAATTCTTAATATAAAAGGGGAATAACAAAGATGTTCGGATTAAATATTTACCTAGCTTTCCTTTAGGGGGAGTAAAAGCTTTTGTTATTCAAATATCAACAACGACATTTATTGATTGAATATATGCAAGTTATTGTGTTGTTGAAACTTGAAATCAGGTGATAAGTGCTTAATTTACATGTTTAGAATGTCAATTCCATACTTGTTTTAGCTATAATTCTTGCATATTACTTGTTATGATGATTATTTTCTAGTTTATGTGTCATGTCAGGTGAATCATCCAAAAAGGAGCTACAAAGTGCTTAAATGAGCAAGGAAGTGGAGTCTATCAATGAAGGAAGGACAAAGACCAAATTCAACTCATTCAAATCTAAGAGTTATTAATACCATCTTGAATAGAACGAGAATACGAAGTGAACGCAAAAAGAATGAGGTCATTCCGAGTTCGGACGAAGAAGTTATAAACGAAACAAGATTGAAAGACTTGAAGTTACAGAGAGAGGTTCGGCTGATAACTTCATCAGCTCGAGTCAGCCGAACCTGGAGCTTAAAAATCAATATTTTCGAATAGTATACAGGAGGATGTTCGTCTCAAAAGTAATCTTATCAAGTGAGCTGAACCTAACACTCGCCTGGAGTAAATTTTACTTGTCAGGTTAGTCCGGGAAAGGTCGGCAAGTTATGAGCCGAACCTGACAACTTCCTGGGACATATTTGGACGCGAAATGGACTTCTATCCCAAGGAAACATGGTCCCAGAAGGATTCTAAAGCCTAACTTTGAGAGTTCTATATACGAAGACATCCAGAGCCTTAAGAAATATATCTTTTATCATCTTTTATATAAAATCTAAGGTTTACCCCTTTAGGGGGAACCCATTCTTTTGTAATCATGTGTAGCTAAACCTTTTTTGATTGAGGATGAATTCAATGTTCTAATCATGAAGCTTTATTAAATATATAAATCTTTTATTGGATTTCTTATCATCATCGTTTGTTTTCACTATTTTTTGGGTTTATGATTGATTAATTAGATTGTTTGGAGTGCACGCTGGATTAATCTATTGATCATTCTATTGCTAGTAAAGGGTTAGGATATCCGTGTAATTGTTGAATAATCCTTGCATGAGTAGAGAGCGTGAGACCTCGCAGAGGGATTCTGTGGAGCAATCGTATGTGAAGACAACACTAGTAAGTGGACCTTGCACCAAGAGTCTAACTGCCGGGATCAACCTAAGTTCACATAACTTAAAGCTTCCGATTGGGTTACACCTTGAGTACACTAATACTTGGTGGTTCAATTGGATAGAACTTGATATGCGAGCGCTTCAGTATCCGGTTACATAAGGAACTTTGGGGATAACACTGCTCTAGCTTCTTTCCTACAGTTGGTGATGAATGGTCTTAACGAAGATAGTTAAGTATACTAATCCAGTTATCGCTTGGTAACGGCGAAGGATTCCTTGATCATCCCTTTTATCTTATTCTCGTTTTATTCTTTTTATTTACTTTAATCCAACCCCACTTTTGTTATTTACTTTGTTTTGCTAATTCAAATAACCTATCAATTACACAGCTCTCTGTGGGAACGATCTCTTACTACTGCTATATTACCAGTTAATTAGTGGGAAATATCTTAAATAATTTGTTGCACTTACGACACGCATCATCAAGCGTATGAAGAATGAGTTATTTTATAATTTGTTGCACAGCTCGGTTGAGCTCACCAAGCGTTGGTATGTCAAGTTTGATTGTCATATTTTAGTGTCAAAACTCATCTAGATTCGCTTGATTAAATACTAGAGTCAACTTTGTTTAGGTTAGATTAGAAAGTTTAGGAATGTTGAGACATACAAGTATTACTCCGAAGACCTGAAGAATGTGAAGAAATAACGAACTACAATGACGACATCATCCTTCCACTTGAGGTTAGTAATATTGACTTGAACTGTTTCATTCCTAACGTATCTTTCAAGTCGTGCTATATTGAAAACATAACTGTGAAGCTGTATATACTGTACATATTGTATATAATACTCTAGTGATGAGACATGATCATAATAGTATGATCATAGTATTAAGGAATAAGACTACGATGTATAACGCTTATCTTTTGAACTTCATAAATATGACATCGACATAATCTTGTATATAGTGTTATGATTATGTGTATGGGTTATGGTGAAGATTTCATTCCAAGAAACAATGTTTTACATTTGTTTAAAAGAAGTACATACATGAACTTGTTTCTTGAATCGAAAGGGAAATCAATAGGTTTATTGGTCTGGCTATTCATTGCATATCTTTGGATAACCAATATGTGTGAGTTGGTAGAACCGATCTTAACTCAGGTTATGTATCTTGGTATAACTGATCACAATACCTTGACTTATGATTTGGTATGACCGGTCCTGGTAATTGGTGTAACTGATCCTAAGTAATCACCATGAGATGGTATGATAGATCCTTGTAATTGGTGTGACCGACCCTAGTAATTGGTATGACCGATCATAAGCGTTGTGTGACCGATCCTTATAATTGGTGTAACCTTTCCTAGTGACTGGTACCACCGATCACAAGTAGATACCATGTGTAGATGGAACCGATCCTTGTAATTGGTGTAACCGATCCTAGTGAGTGGTGTGACCGATCACAAGTAGGTACCATATTTAGGTATAACCGATCCTAGTAATTAGTATAACCGATCTGAACCCATGTATGTGACTTGGAAGGACCGATCACAACTAACCATTGTGATTTAGTATGACCAATCACATAGTAGTCTTGGAATACTGGCAAACAAATTCTAAACTTGTTTGGAAGTGTGGTAAAATCGATTCCAAGAAGAAAATCCATGTAAAGATGAAATAAGGATTTGCAGTAAAAAGATGTCAACATACTTTGAACACGAGCAGTAACTCTTATCATTTATTGTTCAAAGATATTCCTTGGTACTCAAGGTGATCTTGTGCCGAAATAAATTAAGAATATTTTAATTAAGGTTTTTGGTTTTATATGCTTTGCTTACCACCAATTAATGCATAGCTCTAGAGAATAAAAATTAGTAAGGTGCATTTACTAATTGGAGATTTTCTATTGAGAGATTTCAGAAAATATTGGACCAACATTTATTGGAATTATGAAAACCGAATTTGGGCATTCATTGCATATCTTGAGAATATTTTAGGTTTTGGAAGTTCCTTGGTGTCAAAACATCCTTGGTCTATAAATACTTAAGTTTGCATTTTTAGCAAACTATCCTAAGAGCCAGGTAAACTTCATTTCTTGTTGTTTCTGGTGGAGCCGTCTATTCGGAGAGGAAAGTATCATAATTAGGTGAAATCTCTTACGACTGTGCGTTTAAAGACTTCTATGGGATCAAGAAGCTCTACGAGTACCTTTGGTGGGAAACTAGATAATAGTAGTGTTATTACTTTTCGATTTGATTTGATTGACTAACGGTTGTTGAAACTTTGATTGCACCTAGTTTATTTATACTTGAGAATCTTCTCTTCTGATATAAGATTCACTCAGACTAGATCAAAGTATCGACGGGATCTTTAGAACTGGTGTTAGATCTAAAGACATCTTATGACAATCCATTGTTAACAGACTCCGTTCGTGCGTGATTGATCACAAGAGATTCAAGTGGTGTTGTGCAGGTTTTGAAGATAATAAAATATTTGAAGACGAAGAAGATTTCTTATTAGTTTTCGTATCTTGTGGATTTAGTGCACAAACCTTGATCGACTGGGATCCAACTAGAATCGATTTATCTTCGATAGATCTGATTGATTAGTTGTGTGAGATCGGCATTATCTATATTTCTCTTTGAGATCTATATTGATTGAGTGCGAATCTATACTTGACTATTTCGGTAGTTAAAGTTGGATTGATCTAACCAGATAAAAGAGTTTATTAGATTAAACGGAAGAGCCTTTGTAAACGACTCATCTATATCTTTAGCAAGATTGATTAGAGTGGTTACCAAACAGATTCTTCCTTTGTTGTTTGGAATACGATCCAAAGGACTTGATATTCACGTGCATGGCTCTTGAAGTCTAAGGCGCATGGATACTGAGGGAACTAAGTAGCTAGAGGTAGTCTGCTTGGTCTCATCTATACGAAGTTGGTATTAGATTTTATATAACGGCTTAATTCTGAGAGTATTCAAAACCGGACTAGGTTACGGGGGTTTTCTGCATTTGCGGTTTCCTCGTTAACAAAATCTTGTGTTGTGTTATTTACTTTACTTCCGCATTATAATTTTTTTATATTATAATAAAGTAAATACACTTGTGTTTTAATCCTAATCACTTGATATTGATCCTATAGTAAATCGGTTTAGGACCGTAACTATTATCAAGTGAATATCAAGTTTTCGTATTATCTCGACTTTGTCCATAGACGATCACACTTGGTATCGGACTTATAGGTTGAAATAAAAAGATTGTTGTGTATTTGGGTACCCTCGTCTTTTCAGTTCTGCTGTATGTTTGATTATTTTTCTAGCTTTGCATTGGATGTGTTTGAGTAAATGTTCATGGTGATTTAGTGTGGATAGGTTATGAGGTACGAACCTGATAATTAGAAGTAATTAAAAGAGTGAATCTACGGAAGTACCTTAATAATTGGTCAGTTTCATTATATGTGTCTCTATATTCAAATAACTAGCATTTTCTTTGGCGCTTTCCTGCGATTTTTCTACTGTTTAGTCATGTATGCTTGACCATTCTTTTCTTATGCTTGTTGAGTTCAGACCCACTTCCAGTATGGCTCCTCTAATCTTGACAAAGAAAAGAAAACTTGAAATGATGACCGACAATATCCGAACAATATTAGATGTCATAACTCTATTTTATATTTACTTTTATTCATATGTACTACGTCATCAAAGCTGTGTGTCGAGAGCCAATGACCGTTTTGAACTAATTATGATATGATTGTGGGTGATGCAAGATTTAGTATACAGAAGTGACACAAGATGTAAATCACAACTTCATCTCGATAGACGCACTTTTCGAATTCTTTGCCATAAGCTGCGGACCATTAGCGAACTAGAAAATAATAGGAACTATGATGTTGAATAAATGGTGGCGATATTCTTGCATATAATTGCACATCACCATAAGAATAGAGCTGTAGGGTTTCAATTCAAGCGATCAGGATATACTATTAGTAGACATGTGAATATGGTGTTGAAATGAATAATTAGGCTTCAAGGAGAGTTGCTAAAAGAACCAGTAGTAGTCGTTACAAGTTCTATTGACCAGAGATGGAACTGCTTTAAGGTATGAGCTTATCTGTTACGAACTATTAACACCTTGTTAACCTTATCTGTCACGAATGTTAACACATGGTTTATCATATCTTTAATGAACTATTAATACCACCTTGTTTACCTTTAGAACTGCCTAGGGGAATTAGATGGAACACATATTAGTGTCTACGTTGTTACCGCAAACAAGCCTATGTATCGTACAAGGAATATCGCAATTGCTACCAATGTCTTATGTGTATGTTCTCAAGACTTGGAGGTTATATATGTATATCCTAGCCGGGAATCAACTTCCGATTCTCGTGTTCTTAAGGAAACGATTTACCAAAAAAAAGGCTTAAAAGTTCCACGTGGTAAGTTCGTTAGAGTTATCTGCAGATTAATGAGTGTTTCTCGTGTTTTTTATTAAGATAATGATGGTTATTTACGTGCTTACTTGTTTAGGTTACTATTATCTTGTCGATGTCGGTTATCCAAATAGTGGAGGATTTCTTGCTCCTTTTTGAAGAAATGGAAGTGAGATCGTTTAGAACCGAGGACAACCGAAGAATTATTCAAATGAAACATTTTAGGGCTAGGAATGTGATTTGAAGAGCTTTTGGATTGTTGAAAATGGTATGGGAAATACTAGGTATCTGGTGAACATACATTGTCGTTTTATGATGGCTTGCTGTTTGATCCATAACCTTATTAGGAGAGAAGTGCCTATGGATAAATTTTTACCGGAAGATGAATATGAAGATGGTCCAATTAATTTGGTTTCTTCTGAAGGAAGTTGAATGATAGGATATGTTGGTTCCTCGGATTATTGGGATATTCAGAGAAAGGAGTTTGATGATCAAATGTGGGAAAGATGAACTGCACGTAGACGTAGTCGCATAGTTAGTTAAAATGATTTCATCATAATACTTTACATTTTTATCGTATTCATTTGTACTGTATTGTTACAAGAACAAGGTTTATTACTTATCTTCTAATGGCATATTTTTTGCCATCTGAATTCGAATATGAACTTTGTAAGGGGATGGTTTATTTCAGATTTATTTTTGCAATGGATCATTTTTGTCTCTTTCTTAGTATCTGTGTGGGTTTGTACGTAGTAACAATGGGTCAGTTTCTAACAGATTTGTTTTATATTATTCCTGTTGACTGCTTGATTGAGTAATGAGATTTAGTTGACATAAATGAAAAGTATCAACTGTTTCATAATTTAAAATCTCATATATGCATTTGTTATTCTATTTGATGTTAAACTACTTATGAAATTATATGCGGTGAAGGACTACAAATTCTATATCCATTTTGTGCTTAGGAAACTTGATTGACGTAGTGGTTTTATTTGACATCATATACATCAGGATTTTCTTAAGAGTTAGTTAGTATTACTGTAAGTCTGTCTTTCTGTAGTCCCAAATCTCTATTCCCTTGCTGTAATATGTTTTTTATTTTGTAATGGTTGTAAACAGGCAAGTAATGGCACCTCATCGCAATTGGGTATGGGCTAAAGATGACATATTGGTTGATATCTTGACAGAACTTTTGCTCGATGGTAAGTGGGAAAGTGATACATGATTTAAATCCGGCTATTTGAAAATGATTGAACAAAAATTAGCTAAGAAACTACCCACTGCTGGGTTAAGTACTACCAACATTGATTCGATAATCAAAACTTTGAAGAAGCACTTAATGGCAATCAACGAAGTGCTAAATGCTGGCAGTGGTTTTGAATGGGATTATGTCAACCATAAGCTTGTGTATGACAAGAATTTATTTGATGAATTGGCTAAGTTAATTTTCAAACCAATTATTGAGTATCTGTTGGAATTTTCCATATTTTAGTATATCCTTTATATTTAGTTAGTTTGTTCTCTTAATCATGTTGTTTTATCCCGGTTTGGTATCAGTATCAGGTCATACAAGTAGTAGGTGTTTGATGTCATAGAATTGTATACAAAATCAACATAGCAGATGTTCCAGGAATGCATGGAGCTTACATTTATCTCTATGTGTTTTTCTTTCTTGGTGGATAAGCAACAAAATCAACATAGCACTTTTTGTTAGTTATCAACAATGTGATTTTCCTGTGTCTGATGTGTTGATATTATTAGTTTTCAATCTATGTTGATAGAGATTAGAAGCTTTGTCATGTCTCTAAATTTACCCATGGTTTTCGAACTGAAATTTGTGAAGTTCCATTTCGTTATTCTTGTTTTTTGGACTGCAATTTAGTTGTTTGTGGTTTTTGCAGTCTCATACAAGTATAAAGGGAGTGTATTGGAAAGTTTTTCCTCATTTGGATGCATTGGTTGAAATATTTGTTCAAGTTAGAACAAAAGGTAAAGGAGTTGCGTCTTCATTGAAGAGTTAGAAGAGATAGATAAAAGAAGATGAACAACATAAGGAAAAAGAAACAGAACAGGAAACAGAACAAGAAAAAGAACAAGAACAAAGTAATGAAAAAAATAGTGGTAATGGTAAAGGTAAGAGGAAAAGGGTTGGATCATCTTCTTTGGATACTGGATCTGGTGAATCAATTGGTGATTCAAATGGTCTTAGTTTGATGGCTAATTCTTTCAGCAAGTTTGTGTCAGGCACTCTTCAACATTTCGAAGTGGTCTCGTGGTTCACTGGTGCAAGAATCAGACACCAATAAACAATTACTTGTGGAGCTGCAGAATATTGATGGTCTGTTGCTTCTATTATACTTGATGTTTTTCTGAATGGAAGAGGGAAAGAGGGCTCACTACGTGAAGAACAGAATTCTCAAGTAGAGTGGTGGAAAAATACGCTTCTATGTTTTTTTTTTTTGTTTTTTTTTTTTTTGTCATAAGTTCTAATTTGATCTCAATTTGGCTGTCTAGAAATTTTGAT
The DNA here is from genome assembly GCA_023531105.1 of Papaver atlanticum. Classification (NCBI taxonomy): domain Eukaryota; kingdom Viridiplantae; phylum Streptophyta; class Magnoliopsida; order Ranunculales; family Papaveraceae; genus Papaver; species Papaver atlanticum. The sequence continues at coordinate 807,774 of JAJJMB010008919.1, read as the reverse complement.
AGAAATTAGATGTTTGTGTTAGCATATATAGGTATCGTCAAATTTTGATATAAATTAGATGTTTGTGTTAGCATATATAGGTATCGTCTTGTTGAAGTTCAGGATTTTTGGCTTTGTGTGACGAGGCTAATATCCATCCACTTTAACTTGATTTTGTTCATTTTGAGTGTTCAATCAATTCTTATATTATTAAATTGCTTTCAAAATTCATGTTTGTCGAGTTTTGAATTTTAGAACTAGTTTAGTTGGGCATTAGAATTTCAAATAGCAAGGGTATTTGTGTAATATTATAGATTTTGATTACATGCAATCCAATTAATCCAACCGCAACACAATTCTTTTGATTAAGGAATTCATTACCTGGAATTTAATTATAGGAATTGGATTACCCCACAATCCAATTCGTGGGATCTAAAAATCTTGAACCAAAAAGGCTGTTAAAGGAAAAAGGTACGGTGGAAATTGCCTCCCATGGTGATGGTGCTTGCTCTATCAAACAAATACAACTTGTTCGTAATGATCTAATTATTAAACTCTAAAATTAGTTAAATCGTAAGACACCAAACTTGACTACTCAAAGGCTACAAACACGACTATGAGAGAGAGATGGACAATTGTGAAAGACACACGGATGGGTAGGAGACTAGGAGTGTAAGACAAAGAAACAAAGCGAAAACTCTAGAACTCAGACAACTGATATGGGTCAAATATATGACAATTAATCCAGATTTTTGATCATTTCTATCTTCACCCCACTACCAATCTCAATGCTAGAGTCATTTCCATATTCACTTTTAAGATTGTGACACGTCATGTCCCAAACATGGACAAGCCCCTGCTGTCCAGGACAAAGGTCGGAGTTCGGACATTAAAAGGTTTTGGTGTGTATTAGGTCCCACTAAAAACAACAAAATGTTTAGTGCAAGTGGAACCCACTAAGCAGCAAAATTTACCATTTTTTTTCTTTCTTTTTCTTTTGTGGTCATTATAAAAAAGTTGCATTGAGAAGAACAAGAACCCAACACCATTCACTGTTGTGCAATAGCTCTCTCTAGCTCACCTCACCAAGAACAATACAGAGAAACACAGAGATTATGTACCGTCAGCTCTCAAGGTTTTCTTACAAGGAGACTCTTAAGGTTCTTGAAGCTGATATTCAATATGCTAATACCCTGTACGTTTTCTTTCTTGTTTTCAACTATCTGTTTTCATGATCTTTTTCGTCTTGGAAATCATGAAAAAGTCTGGGTTTTTATTCCTTTTCAAGGAAGGATTGTTCTTGTACTGTGTGAATTTTGAGAGAGAAAATATCCATGTTGTGGTTCTTGATTTCTTTTTTAATTTGGTTGATTTTATTGGATTTTGATGTTTTTTAGATGAGGAAAAGTGAATTTTGACTGTATACGAATTTGAGCTCTTTTATATATATATATATATATATATATATGTCATTATTATCTTTTTAATTGTAACAGGGCAAGTGCAATTCCAAGAGCGAAAGGGGGTGCATGCCTCCAGATGAAAATTGCTTACAATCACTTGACACCATTTTTTCTATTTTTACTTCAATGGATTGATTCTACTTGTGCATGTCTGGTTCCATGTTGCTCAAACCTAGTTCACATACTTGTATACAAGGTCGGTTTTCATTTTCTACCTTAAGTTCTTCTTCTTCTTGCATTTGTGAAAATTATTATAGGAACTATGTAAGATTCTAAGGATAGACACATATCCCATAAGTGACCTCGATTTTTTCAGTCTGGACTACCGTTTCCTAGTGAGCTGGTTTTCAAGGAGAGTGATGACTTATGACTGCCCTTCCTATAGTGTTCAACCCCAAATTTCATAAAATCCTGCTCTTGGGCTTGTGTTTAATCCTCTTGCAATTATCGATTGTTACAGGTATACGCGGACGGGAGAACAAGTTTCGCTTCTGATGGGAGGAAGGCAACTATTAAGGACTTCTATGGTTTGTATAAGTTTCTACTTTCGAAGAAAATTTTATTTTGCATTTCCTCCCTCAATTTTGAAGTTCTAACAACCAAAACGTTTACAACGTGCAGCTGTAATATTACCGTCGCTGCAACAGCTACAAACTAACTTAGTAGAGATAGATTCTACTTTCGAAAAGAATCTATGCAAAGAAATATTTGACAGGATGAAATTCAATGATATAAATTTGGACAGGGAAGATGAATGTGGTATTTGTATGGAAACTTGCACAAAGATGGTGTTACCTAATTGTTGTCATTCGATGTGCATTAACTGTTACCATGACTGGTACTAGTAACAGAACCTCATATTTTTTTGTTTACTTGAAAAATTTGAGCTGATTCCACAGGAAGAGCTAATTTTGATGAGTTTGTGGTTTACAGGAATACGAGGTCAGAGTCCTGCCCTTTTTGCCGAGGTAGTCTAAAGAGGGTTAGTTCAGGTGACTTATGGGTTCTTACTAGCAATGGTGATTCAATTGATCCAGAAATTGTAGCCAAGGATGAGTTGTCGCGCTTCTACATGTATGTTAATAAACTTCCTCGTGACATTTCAGAAGCCATTTTCTTAATGTATTATGAGTACTTACTCTGAATTGATCTAGTTGAGTAGTTGTAATAGATTGTAAGAAAGAGTGATGTACAAAAAAGCTGACCATCACCATGTAAATAGAGTCTGGCACGGAAAATCTATTACTTACATTGAACAATAATAATCCTGTCTGCAGCAGCATAGTGTAGAACTGTACCAACATATGAAATGAATAATAAATGTTCAAAGTTCCTACGTATGTGTGTTCTGTTTGAGATTGTCTATCGTTACAATTTTCTAAAAATACGTATGAAGCAATATCTGAGACAGTTTACTTATGAAACTTGACCAGTTTGTGTTGGATTGTGATTATTTTGGGATTCTGTCGGTGCCATGTTTTAATCATTCCCTTAGTCTGAAAGTTCAGCAATTCAAGTATTTTACTTGTGGTTCAAACTAGTATTGCAGATGAAAGTTTCAAATATACTTTTACGAGGGATACTCTGAGTTTAATGACATTATTAATGTGATTTGATATAATCAACTTCACGGTACAGTCCATACTTGTTTGAAACTGTCAACCCAGTTGAAAAATTAGACGTTGTAATGTACTGCATTTTGACTGAATCAATAAGGTCGTGATCCGAGAACAGCGCAATGTCCTTTGACTCTGGAAATAGTCCCCAGTCAAAAAGAGACTGAGCAAGTTTTGCCCAGATTTCATGTGCTACTGAGATCATTGTGACGAGTTATGAATTGTTTATTTCCCCAAGGGAAAATCAAAAATTTACTCATCAGAGTAGTGGGACTTGTATTACCGCAACATAAATTACAGCTCCAAATGACTTTGCAACCATGAGGAAGTTATCTGTGAGAAGCAATTTTGACGAGATGGGATTTACATGTTTCTCGGTTGGGACTTGGGAGGGGTCAGAACTCAGAAGACTAGATCTATGTACTTTCACAGTGCACCTCTTTAAGAGTCCAAAGATTAGTTCGGAGCAACATGACACCTAATGAGTATGGTTTCAAATATCAGCTCACACTTCATAGGCCTTGCACAGAAACTAACAATAGCATTCATAACAAATTCATCTTTTTTTTTTGCTACGGTAGACTGTTTGGAACATGGAGAAAGAAAAGAATTTTTTTAGTGCCAAAGAGTCACTTCCCTAAACATTGCTGCCTTGCATCTTTGCCCGAGTAATAAAGGTCCTATGAACTTCTGTACTTACTGTCACTCCAGGAATCCAGTCCAAAAGGAATTGAATTCTGCTGAACCTAAGAAAGACTTACAACCACTTCACTGAGGGCCAGTCCGGCAATGTTCATATTGCATTGAGATGCCTTTCCCTTAAGATTCACTCATATTGCATGGAGATGTCTTTCCCTTAAGATTCACTCATATTGCATGGAGATGTCTTTCCCTTAAGATTCACTCAGACTAGATCAAAGTATTGACGGAATCTTTAGAACTCTTGTTAGATCTAAAGACATCTTGTGATAATCCATTGTTAACAGACTCCGTTCTGTGCGTGATTGATCACAAGAGATTCAAGTGGTATTGTGCAGGTATTCAAAGATAATAGAAGATTTGAAGACGGAAAAGATTTCTTATTAGTTTTCGTATCTTGTGGATTTAGTGCACAAATTTTGATCGGCTGGGATCCAACTAGAATCAGTTTATATTTGATAGATATGATTGATTAGTTGCGTGAGATCGACATTCTCTATATTTCTCTTTGAGATCTATATTGATTGAGTGCGAATCTATACTTGACTATTTCGGTAGTTAAAGTTAGATTGATCTAACCAGACAAAGGAGTTTATTAGATTAAACAGAAGAGCCTTTGTCAACAACTTATCTATATCTTGTAGTGAGATTGATTAGAGTGGTTACCAAACAGATTCTTCCTTTGCTGTTTGGAATATGATCCAAAGGACTTGCTACTCACGTGCGTGACTCTAGAAGTCGAAGGCGCATGGATACTGAGGGAACTAAGTAGCTAGGGGTAGTCTACTTGGTCTCAACTATACGAAGTTGGTATTAGATTTTGTATAGCGGTTAATTCTGAGAGTATTCAAAACTGGACTGGGTCCCGGGGTTTTTCTGCATTTGCAGTTTTCCTCGTTAACAAAATCTTACTGTGTCATTTACTTTTCTATTCCGCAATTATAATTGTTTTATATATAATTAAAAGTAAATTACACTTGTACGTTAACTCTGTAAATACTTGATAGTGATCCTATAGAGTTTGGTTATTACCGAACCTTTTATTATTATTATCAAGTATCCATAGTCTCGATCTTGTATCCATAGTCAATCACACGAGTTATCTTGTTGTTGTATTGTCTCGCTCTCGTATCCATAGACAATCACACGAAGTGTGAACTGAATTGTCGTATTGTCTCGACTCTGTCCATAGACGATCACATTCGGTAGAGGACTTATAGGTTGATAAATAAAAGATTGTGGTGTATTTGGGTACGTCTTTTCAGGTGAGAATCATAGTTGTCAGTCTTCTCCTCCATTCGGTATTATCTTTGAAAGCATGCTTGTGAAAACGTCAATATGAATATTTTGAGAAATCAGAATATTTATCCTATTCGAAAATATTTTAACAGCTTGCAGAGAAAACCAATTTTTTATATTTATTTCTGATATTGGAAATTCATCCATTTTTAAGGAAACATATTTTCGGAAACAAGCGCTTTTATTTAATGTGATACCGATCCACACATGGGCTTTTAGGAACCGATTCGGCCCATAGAACCAAAACCTGAACCATGAGTTACAAGTTATGTTCGGTGGATTTTTAAACATAAGATAACTCGACTCATTAAGGTTACAAATTCCTTTTAGCCTATCACAGGTTTCAAAAAAACCGTTGTGTGGAGAGTGCATGTGTCTACTTTCCATAGAGAAGTTGAGAGAATACTTCCTTTTCTTAATCTCATAAGATTGAAGTATTTTCTTAACTCGAATTATATCGTAATAAGATTTTATTACAATACTGTCTTTTAATACAGTAAGAATTCTTACTTTATTAGTAACATCTTGAGTCATTAGAGAATGAAGATTTTGATTCTCTGTTTGAAAGTTGTTTTCCATCCGATTGCTTCTAAAATCTAATCCAACAGGATTATTTGTGAATATTGATGATACAAGATCAAATGTAAGATTCACAAATCTTAAGATTTTGAGATGATATTTTCTCTTAGTGATGCAACGTTCACACTGAGAAACAAAAGCAATTGAGGGAATATTACGTAACCCTTCCAAATCAACATTATGGTATTTTGTTGAATTGAATTGATTTCCTTGTTTGAATAATCCAGCACAAGAGGAAATCAGTGAGTTGTCTCTTAGATCTAAGAAAAAATTTCTTGGAAAACCGTAAGTTTCTGACCAACTTCTCAACGGTTCATGAAATGAGAGTTTCACAGTCTTCATCCGTGTCTTCCACCACGGGACCTTTAAGATATCAAATCTTGCAGCAACGTTAACTGAATCAGCCATTAGATTCAAATCTTATAAGTTGGATTGCACCAAACATAGATTGTTAGATCTTTTCGTGTTTGCCTGCTCTGATACCAATTGAAAAGACGAGGGTACCCAAATATACCACAATCTTTTATTTCAACCTATAAGTATGATACCAAGTGTGATCGTCTATGGACAAAGTCGAGACAATACGACAACTTGATAATAGTTACAGTCCGATCCGAAACCGATTTAGTATAGGATCAATATCAAGTGATTAGGGATTAACGTAAAGTGCAATTTACTTTAATTATAATAACAAAATTACAATGCGGAAAAGTAAAGTAAATGGCACAGCAAGATTTTTTTAACGAGGAAACTGCAAATGTAGAAAAACCCCGGGACCTCGTCCAGTTTTGAATACTCTCAGAATTAAGCCGCTATACAAAATCAATGACCAACTTCGTATAGTTGAGACCAAGCAGACTACCCCCAGCTACTTAGTTCACTCAGTATCCATGCGCCTTGGACTTCTAGAGTCACGCACGCGAATAACAAGTCCTTTGGATCGTATTCCAAACAACAAAGGAAGAATCTGTTTGGTAACCACTCTAATCAATCTTTCTAAAGATAAGATGAATTGTTGACAAAAGCTCTTATGTTTAATCTAATAAACTCCTTTATCTGGTTAGATCAATCTATCCAATAACTACCGAAATAGTCAAGTTTGGATTCGCACTCAATCGATATAGATCTCAAAGAGAAATATATAGAATGCCGATCTCACACAACTAATCAATCAGATCTATCAAAGATAAACTGATTCTAGTTGGATCCCAGCCGAACAAGGTTTATGCACTAAATCCACAAGATACGAAAACTAATAAGAATTATTCTTCATCTTCAAATCTTCCATTGCCTTCAAATACCTGCACAACACCACTTGAATCTCTTGTGATCAATCACACACATAACGGAGTATGTTAACAATGGATTATCGCAAGATGTCTTTAGATCTAACAATAGTTCTAAAGATCCCGTCGATACTTTGATCTAGTCTGAGTGAATCTTATATCAGAAAAGAAGATTCTAAAGAATAAACAAACTAGGTGCAATCAGTAGCAAATCCAAAACTAAAATTTAATGGGGGCGTAATCTATCCTCCTGGATTGTAACTAAAAGCGTCATTGGAGAAATCCTATACGTCGATAAAGAACTGAAGTAAACCATAAGGGTTAAAGACTAATCAAACTAAGTATTTCGGGTTAGGGTACTTAGAAATGGAATAGGTGTACACGCAAACTGATTAGGATGACAACTGAGATGATGTTTTTCTTGAAGCAAATTTGGTGGTATTACTTTATTTAATCATCATGCCACTACAAAATCTTCTCTTTCTCTTCCTCTTTCAACTTTCAAAAGATTAATTTCCGTCTATACTCTTCTTAAGCAAAAATTAATGGCCCCCAAATGTTAGACTCATTTATTTTTCCTCACTTTCTCTCTTTAAAGACTTAAGAATTATGAATCAACATCGCAAAATAACCTCCCTGCAATATTTTTTGGTCGAATGAACTTGAGATTTCAGGATATAGAACTTCACCTAGTTCTTACATTATTTGTCATGTTTGAATTTCTATGAACTTATTCGACAAAATTAAATAGACAAATTTTCTACTTATCCTAGGAAAATTTTCTATGAAGTCACATAGTTCCTCGGAATTCCTCCCTTTTACGGTTAACAACCAATATAACAATACGAAATATAAGAATACAATTAGTCTTTAGGTTATTTTTTCCTTTTTCTTTGAAAGTTATTTTGTTTTCGGTAAAATAGGAATCATATGTATAGCTAATCCTTAATGTTAGGCAGTTTATTAGTTTTTGGAGAAAAAAACTCACATCCTGTGGAATTTGGATATGAGAATTAGTTGAAGTTAGTTTCCAAAAAATCCTTTTAACCGCGAATTTGTTATAAATCTCGTAGGGGCACAAATTAATTTCCATCAAAATTACGTAGGATTTTATTTCTTTAACATGTGGGGGTCATTGACCCCACTGTAGATTCGCCCCTGGGTGCAATCAAATTTTCAACAACCGTTAGTCAATCAAATCAAATCGGAAACTAATAACACTGCAATTATCTAGTTTCCCACCAACGGTACTCGTAGAGCTTCTTGATCCCACATAAGTCTTTGAACGAGAGGTCGTAAGAGATATCACCTAATTAGGATACTTTCCTCTCCGAATAGACGGCTCCACCAGAAACAACAAGAAATAAAGTTTGCCTGGCTCTTAGGATAGTTTGTTATAAATGCAAATTTAGGTATTTATAGAACAAGGATGTTTGGACACCAAGCAAAACCGAAAATATTCCCAAGATATGCAATGAATGCCCAAATTCGTTTTTCCTAATTCCAATAAATGTTGGTCTAATATTTCCGAAATCTCTCATAGAAAATCTTCAATTAGTAAATGCATATTACTAGTTTTTTTTCTCTATAGCTATGCATTAATTGCTGGTAATTAAAGCATATAAAACCAAAAACCTTAATTAAAAGATTCTTAATTTATTTCTTCACAGGATCACCTTGAGTACCAACGAATATCTTTGAACAATAAATGATAAGAGTTACTGTTCATATTCAAAGTATGTTGACATCTTTACACTGCAAATCCTTATTCCGTACTTACATGGATTTGCATCTAGGAATAGGTTCTACCACACTTCCAAACAAGTTTAGAATTGGTTCTACCAGAAATCCAAGACTACCATGTGATCGGTCATACCAAGTCACAATCTATGTTGTGTTAGGCGCCCTAGGCGATCACTAATGCAATTTATGTTGTGTTGTGTTAGTTGAGGAAAAGAACACAGTCTCTATTAGAGTTTCAAAAGTAAAACGTATTCAACCAAAAAAGAACAGAAAAAGACAACGAAACTGAAACAAATCAAAACAAATCTGCTCATCTGTGTTTCCTAATCCACTACCACCAGCAACATGCTCTTTCTCACAAAAGTAACCTCAGTGAAACCAATGCCTCTTGGACCATCTTCCCTACCAAATAATTCATGTTATTCCCTTAAAACTTATTATTATTTCTTTCCTTATTTTCATCATTGATTTCAATGGTGATTGATTTTGCATTAATATTGGTATTTCACCATATATAAAGTTTCCATACATTGATCATTCATTGTTGATATTTCCTTGATAACCTCATTATTGATGAAGTTTCCATATTTTAACCATTGACTGGGAATGAAGTTATACATAGCAATATCAATATCCTACAGTGAATGAAGTTTCCATATTTCAATCACTAATTGACGTGAAGGAGAAATTTTAATATCTAGCTATTAATGATGTTTCCCTATTATCATTAATTGTTTGATGATATTTTGTTTCCATATTATGATCATTGATTGATATTATGCGTGATTGAGACTTTTATTACGCCTCTGATTTTGATTAAAAAGGAAACAAAGAAAATAAAGGCGCCTTTGGCGCTTAGGCTAGCGCCTAACCTTTCCGCGAGGCGCCTAAAGCACCATAGTCGCTCGCCTAAGGCGTTAGTGCTGAAAGTAGTGGAAAATCTGGTTCCTCGGGCGCTGGAGTTACGCTTAGAGGGCCAAAGGCGCTCGCCTTTCACAACATAGGTCATAATGGTTAGTTGTGATTGGTCCTACCAAGTCACATACATGGGTTCGGATAGGTTATACCAATCACTAGGATCGGTTCTACCTATACATGGTACCTACTTGTGATCGGTTACACCAATTACAAGGATCGGTCACACAACCACTTATGATCAGTCACACCAATTACCAGAACCGGTCACACCAATTAAAATGATCGATCATACCATCTCATGTCGATAACTTAGGATCGGTTACACCAACTACCAGGACCGGTTATACCAAGATACATAACCTGAGTTAAGATCGGTTCTACCAACTCACACATATTGGTCATCCAAAGAATATGCAATGAATAGCCGGACCAATAAACCATTGATTTCCCTTTCGATTCATGAAACAAGTTCACATACTTACTTCCTTTAAACAAATGTAAAACATTATTTCCTAGGATGAAATCTTCACCATATACCCATACACATAATCATAAAACTATATACAAGATTATGTCGATGTTATATCTACGAAGTTCAAAAGATAAGCGTTATACTTCGTAGTCTAATTCCTTAATACCATGATCATACTATTATGAGCATGTCTCTCCACTAGAGTATTATATACAATATGTACAGTATATACAACTTCGCATGTTATGTTTTTTCAATATAGCACGACTTGAAAGATACCTTAGGAATGAAAAAAGTTCAAGTCAATATTACTAACCTCAAGTGGAAAGATGATGTCGTTGTTATAGTCGTTACTTCTTCTCATTCTTTAGGTCTTCGGTGTAATACTTGTATGTCTCAACATTCCTAGACTTTCTAGTCTAACCTAAACTAAATTGACTCTAGTATTTAATCAAGCGACTCTAGATGAGTTTTGATACTAAAATATGAAAACCAACCTTGACATACCAACGCTTGGTGAGTTCAACCGAGCTATGCTCTAACAATTATTACATCAACATGCTGCACTCGAAAATGGAAAATCCAAATAAACCGAGCTACTACAACAAAAAGCACTTAATTTTGTCTACAAATGTTTATGTAAGTAACAAAAACTCTTAATCTATTAAAATGGGATTTATAATTGACCTTTAAGAATGCAAGAAAATTGGTATAAAAATCTGTCTTTTCAATAACTTGTTACATCAAATAGGATAACAACTTATTTAGGTTTATAGATGGTAGTTGACATCTTATTTACGTCTGAAGAAACATATTAGTGTGCTGGGAATGGTACAATTATACAAATATGCATAATTGATGATATACTTGTTGTTCTATAATATGCACAAACAAAAAAATGTAGAAATATTGATGCATCCACTGTTGAGGAACGCAATAGCCAGCAAAGATGTCAAAAAAGTAGAGAAATATGGAATTGCGGAAAAGCTAAGGAAGGATTACACATGGAATGTTGAAGACACATACATGCTGATACCAATGTGCCTCACTTACAGGGAAGGTAGAAGTTACCATAGGGTGGTGCTTGCGTTACTAAAAGGAAGATGACTAGTACTCCCTCCGTTTCAAACTGTCCTCTATTCCATTTTCGTGTGTTTCAAAATTGTGTCCAGCTTCTGTTTATAGTCATATATTTCTAATGAACTCTCTAATATACCCTTAAATTTTTTATATTCATATATTCATTTTTAACGGGACCCGATCTAAAATATTGAAGAAACTTGTATGATTAAGGAAACAAATATATCTTTCATTCCTTTTAAGAGAATACATATTTGGATACAAAAATTAAATTCCTTATAAAGTTTATACTCCATAAACTCGATACCTTTAAATTTTCCTTTTATATTTCGTATGTATAATCCTCCTAACAATTTTAAGTAGTTTTTATTGCTAACATTTTTATTTAAAATAAAATAGGTAAGTAATGAATGGTAGTCAAGTAAAATACTACAAGCTCCTTAATATTTTTACAAAGTCAAAGGGGCAATCTTTTTGAAATGGAGGGAGTATTCAACTTTGTATGGTACAATCCAGGATACAATAAACAGTATATTGTGATGATAAAACCATTGACTGATGTGCTGAATGAAATGGGCCACAGAGATCCCGAAACAGGTGGCGCAATAAGTTCGAAATTCGAGCACTACCGTGTACCAATATAAGAGGGATTGGATTGTAAATGCTAATTTGCTTGTACCTGAAGTATTTAGTGAAGCGTGGACACTGCGAGGACTTAAGTGACATGAAAAACTTATATCAGAGGTTGCAAAGGAAGAGAGTGAAGATCGAAGAAAGAGTGTTGGGATAATTAGGTGCATGGAAACCGGTACAAATTATTGACTTAGTTGAAGAACTTAAAGAAGACTAACAACTTACCGACTCGGTTGAAGAAATTAAAGAAGACCCACTTACGGACTCTATTCAAGAAATAATCAATTTACAAGACTCAATTGAAACATTGGACTAGTGTAAGTCTGTAAGTGGTAGCTAATATACTAGTTGTGTTTAAGTTGTCCTCAATTTTATGTATTGTTGGTACTCAATTTTGTACTTATTATGGTGTTTTATGTGTTTGTAGGTATTTTTGGGAAATAAACATATTTGGAAAATTCGGCTCGAAAAATTATTCGGAGCACCCCGGAGGACAGTTGCTAAATGGATCCCAATTTTGGATAAGGGGCACCCAATTACTAAGGGGCACCTTCTTTACTATTTGCACCCCAGAGCGCCAACTACTATTCGCACTCCCACCTCTGTTAGGGGGAGGTCATCCACTACCTTTCATATTTCAAAATTGGGGGGTAAACATGTGTTTGAAACAGGCTGAATTAGGGTTGGATTTATAGCGCGATTCAGTGAGACTTAATGGCTGTAATTGATTGGGAAGACTTGCTTAAGCTTAACAGGCGTGGTATGGTTTTTTATTTCGATTGGAATTGGCTGAATCATCGGGATTGAATTGAACAGGGAGTTACGGGTTTTTCTTGAGAAAACCCGAGAGTTGTTGTTTTTGATTTGGGAGATTTCTGGAGAGATTCAATTACTCCAGTGGATTGGTATGGGCCTGTTACTCTTAGATAAGGTTGGTATAGTCGTTGTAATCGATCCAGTTGGGCTGGATAATCGTTTGGAAGCAAAATAGGGAGTGAGGAAAAACTCGGGTTTTCTTGCAATTAAGCTGTGGAGATTTTTGAAGATATTTGGCAAGATTTTGGCTTGGACTGGATTAGTATTGATCCTTGATGACTAGACAAGAGAGGCGTGAAGAATTCATGTACAGACAATGAAACAGAGCTTGAGAGTTTTCGAGATTCTGTGGAGATATTTTTGGTGGTTGGCGTGAGTTTCTCAGAGTTTTGACCCTTTCTAAACCATGCCTGCACGTGTTTGGACTATGGAGAGTGTAAACGCGAGATAGCAGCAAGAGAAAATAAAATAGGGAAGAAATTCTCGAATCCTGCATGGAGAGTAAAAGAAGATATTTTCATTGACTGCTGCAATATTTGGAACCCTGTCGAGTATAAAAGGGGGACGGAGTTCACGAACGAGGGGTGACGGAGAGTTGGGAGAAGAACTCAGAGTAGGGATGTCAACGTATGAAAATCCGTCGTATTTTGACCAATCCGATAAGGTTAAGGTTAAGTTTTATCGGAAATCCGATATTCGATAACATCCAACAGAACCCGAAAAACCCAATCCGATTCCGTTAGGATAAGCTATCGGATATCGGATTTTATTTCCGATAAAATCCGGCTTCCGGGAAGAAAAACAAAAAACTGAAAATAAAACAAAGTAGAGTTCAATACAAGTTCTATAATGAAAGTTCGATTCAATTCTAAAATTCACAGATAGCTCCATTAGCAGCATTACAACACCAACACCGCTTGCAATCTTAGCTCATTGCAGCAACATACGACTGCAGAAACGCCATTCACCATACCACCGGCTCTTCTTATCCAAATCCAAATCTAAAGTATTTTCCAGTAGCAAGTACCGGGTCGACTAGAGAATATCTCATAAAAATATAACATAGTTTTTACGCCCGCCTGTCAGAGCCTTGCACAACTTGCACTACGGCAAGCAAAATACTTGACGCTACCCGCATCGCGATTTTTTATGGACCAGATGGTAAGTAATCACCGTTTTTATGGGATTACGAATTCTCGACCATTAATGCGGACCACCGGCTCTTCTTATCTCAGCTCAAATTTCTCCTTTAATAATACACCATAACTACAAACCCTAACAAGCTAACCACCTGTACTTGCATTCAAACATCTCAATCTTCTTCAAGTCCATCTAAGACTTCAATTTCATCCCCCACTGTATTCAATTTCTTCTTCTTACCGTTCTCAGTTTGAAATCCCAACTCTCTGATAAAAACCCATCTGCTCTTGAACATCATATCGATTATGAGAGTAACCAAAATTCAGATTCTTCTCCCTCTTTTCATTTCTTTCAAACCCTAAAATTGATTTCGAATGCAACACATATCACCCCACTGAAACACAATCAAACCCTAATCTCTCTTCAACTTCTATAATTTCTCTATTTTTATCTCAGAGCTGCAACATTCATCCCCAAGAAAACCCATGACAATCTTCATAAAGTCGAACAACATCGTTGCAAACCAACAATTTATCAAATTATCTTCAACTTCCTCCGCTTTGATCTACAACAGTAAGAAACGAAGAGAGAGGAAAGTTACAATCAAAACAGCACCATCTCACGATTCAGTGTGTCTTTACTCATTAAGTAGATCTCTAACACTCTCTATTTATCTAAGAAATTTTCTCTCTCTCGATTTTTTTTTCTTTCTGAAATAATGTCATAGACAACAACTAACATCCCTAGGCTAATCGTCGACATCTAATACCCGGGGAATGAAAATTACGAGTATATCCCTATGCTATCGGATGTCGGATTTAAACCAAACGGATATGGACTGTTCCGGTTCAGATAGGCTAAGTACGGAAATTCCGATAATATGTCCGATTCTGAAATCCGAATTCTGATAAATCGGATTAAATCCTATAGGATGTCGAATTTTCGGAAACGGATCTCGGATGGTTATTGACAGCCCTAACTCAGAACTCCAGAGAATACTTTTCTGCTGCTACATAAGCTGAAGAACACGAAGATCAATCACTGCAGAAGACAGTCGTTTCGCTACAGTGAAAACAGCACATATCAGTTATCGTTTTCTGTAACAGTTGGTTTGTAACAAATATAAGTGTTACAAACCCGGTTTTAATAATTTTTCATCCCTTTTCATCTTTGTAAACACCCTTTGAGCAATAAAAAAATGATTTTTGAGCGTGTTTCCAATATGATGAGCTAAACCAATCCCTGGGGCGACGAGGAAGCCATTCTCTCAAGAATTATGTGGTAATCTTTATTTAATAAATTTATGCTATATTCTTATATGATTAATTGCGTTGATAAAAAAGGAATTAAATGATTTTTATTAATCAAATGTGTTTTCTCTTGATGATGCATGCTTAGTTTTAGCTCTTGATGCGTTATACTTGCGACTAACATTTGATATTTTGGAAATCTGATTTTGGCAATAATCTAGAATCAAATCAATTGTTTAATTGAATAATATAAATTAATTTTGAATCACATAATTATTGATGAATGGTGGAATCTCAACCCTAGTTTCTCCATAATATTCACATCACCTTTTGTTTTAAGTTTGCTATATTTTTAGTTTTAAAATTAAGTCTAAAATCTATTGCTTTCACAAGTCTTGAACGAATAATCTTACTACAACACTATTGAAATTATATCAATTTTTGGCGCCGTTGACGAGGACTTGTCTGTAGGTTTAGAATTTTAGATTTAATTTTTAGGTTTTGTTCTTGTTTTTGTAGTTTTTATTTTATTTTATTTGTTCTATTTTACGTTTTTGGGTATTTGTCTTTTCACTACAGATTTTGGAATTTGGAGCGAAAGAAAAAAGGAGTTGCCAAAGGTTGTGGTGATCCATTAAAGATTTGGACAGGGCTGGTGTGGTTTATGAGATGATGGTTTGGACAGGGATGCTCGGGTTAGTGATTTAATCATCAACAAAGAGTGGGTTTTGCCGGAGGAACACCTACAGAACTTAGTTCAGGCTGGTGTGGTTTATGAGATGCTGCCTTCTTTACGGGATGGACCTGATTGTACGGTATGGATGCCAGACTTACATGGGAAGTTTTCGGTGAAGTCAGCAAAGGAGTGTGATAGACGCATTTATGTGTCTATTTTCATCTCTTTTGTGTATATTGTTAGTACCCATTTTTGTACTAATTTTGGTATTTTATCCCTTTGTAGGTGTTTTTGGAGGAATAGGCTTTTGCGGCAAAATTGGCTCGAAAAGTTGTTAAAGATACCTGGAAGGACATTTGCTATTCAGACTCTCACTTTGGATAAGGGGTAACCCATTTCCAGGCAGCTACTAAACACAGACCGAGAATGGATAGGGGGACACCATCTTTTAAACACGATTTTGGTGGACAACTTTTTCTCTCTTCTGAAGAACAATCTGGACCGGATTTGGGAGAGATTTTCGTCGGATTTTCTTGATGGATAGGATGGATTGGGCCTGGTTCAGTCAAACAGGAGTGGTAAAGGATTTAGATACGCAAAGAAAGCAATTTTTCATGCATATCTCGGTGAATCAGGGCACGGGAGAAATACGGCAGTTTCATGGTTTATTTTTGGAAACAAACGTTAAGAAGTGGAGAGAAAATATCCTAGTGATTTGATTCTATCATCTGACCGATAATATCACTTCCAGTGACGTGAGAAGATCGGGATAAAAGAAGTAAGGCCGAGACTTTTGCTAAAAGAAGAACGAGAATATTTTTGGATTAACTCGAGAGATTTTGGGGGTGGCTATGGGTTGGTACGAGTCCTAGAAAGGGGAAGGAATACTTTGGGGGAAGTTTAGAGCCTTAGAAAAGCCATAAAAATCAACTTGAAGAGGACGAGTTCTGCTGCTGCTGCTGCTGCCGGAGAAGAAGAAGAAGAAGAACATATGACGCACATAGAACAGTCGCAAAAACTGTTGCCGTAGCTTTCATATTCAATACCCTTTGTAACAATTTTTCCAACAAATAGTTTCAGTTCGCAACAGTTCTATTCCTCTGTAACAGTAGGTTCTGTAACAATTATATTAGTTACAGAATCCGCTGCTTTTACACTTTTCACTCTTTTAATCAACTTTTGAGCACCAAAGATGTATTTTGAGAACATGATTAATATGAGGAGCTAAACCCCTTAGCCGAGGCGACAGAGTAAGCCATTGTTCCATGAAAAGTTGTATAATTCTATTTTAATTATTTTTGCAATCTTTTATATGATTATTTGCATAGAACTAATATTGGAAAATCGATTTTTATTGAGTGAGTGTGAATTTTTTTGATGGAACATGCTTAGTTTTAAACTTCTGATGTTTCATGCTTGATGTTTACAATTGTTACTTCAAAAATCTATTAGAGGCAATAAATTAGAATCACTTTAAAAGAAAGAATTGCATGAATATTGATTAGACTATATCACTTAATTGGTTAATGGTGGAATCCAAAGTCTCGGTGTCTTTTTATAATTTGATACAATTTAATTTAATTTAATTTAAGTCTAAAAAATCCTTCACAAGTTCGAGAAACGAATCTTTTTACCACTATCTATAAAACACATCAATTTTTGGCGCCGCCGACACGGACTTGTTTTTAGGGTTTTAGATTTATTTTTATTTTATTATTTTGTTCTATTTTACGTTTTTGGGTATTTGTCTTTTCTCTACAGGTTTTGGAACATAAAGAAAAAAAATTGAGCCAAGGAGTTTGGATATTTCGTAAAGACTTGGAGCTAAAGATTAAAGCGAAAAGAACGGAAAAGAAGACAATTTTATTTTAGTTATTTATTATTATTTTTAATTTTTTTTTAGGGTTTTGTTTATTTTAGAAAAAAAAAATTGTGTTAGGGTTTCTTTATTATTTTGTAATTTTTCTTTTCTTTTGGACTTTTTGGACTCTGGACATTATTTTTATTTTTATTTTCATATACCCTACGGAAGGGTACCTTTAATTATAGAACTGTTTGCAGAGAAGGAGGACAATTACGATATTGTCTCTGCACCTTGGGTTCGTACACTGACACAGGAGTCAGTGGTCCGAGTAGACTACAACCGATTCATCCCCAGTCTGGAACGGGAGGTAAGATTCTGAACACTCGTGAATCCCCTGTCAGCGAGTTACTGTCTTCCTTAAGGTGCATATATGCTGAGGACTGAATACGGACATTTATTTTCCTAGTAAAGGGCAAAGCCTGGCCATACAAGATAAGAGTTCGGATTTCATCACCGTTCTCTTCTTTCCCGCCTTAGGAAAACAATACCGAACGCGAACCCAAGCTTAAAATTTTGACTAGAACAAGACCGATAAGGTAACGAGCTTATAGGAAAGTCGTTCAAAAGGATCGTATTGGTTATTTTGTTAGCCTAGCTCAAAGTTCAGGAAGATTACTGGAAGTCGATTAGAGCCGCCTTGTAACCCAGGGAAGCGTTGCCAAAGAGGTGGGGGTATCAAAGCTCCTCATAGATTCTCCTACTTCTTTTCGACTTACTTTATTCGGATCGTCCTACGAGGTTTGCTAAAATTGTACCCAGTTGCCTCTGGGAAGAGTAGAAGCTGGTCTAGAAACAATCTAAGTGGAGTCATCATGCTTTTTGTTTGCTAGAAATCAATAGGTTTGATTTTGTTGAGTCGTCCTTGATTTGTGATTGCTTACCCTTCCAATTTAGGAAATTCTTGTGTATGCCTGAACGTAAAAGAGACGCCCTAGGTAGATTTGTTAAAGAAAACCCTAGCAGTTCTAAGCGTCTCGATTACCTTAATATAGAAAGTCTGATTTTCGGAGAGTCCTGTTTTGAACATTCTCCTTTTACTGAGGAGAGAATCCCTAATACTCCGATAGTACAAGAAATGGCTACTTTGAAAGCTTTGTTGAATCCGACTAGGACTACTCGTCCCTCGTGTATTAAGTTAGCTTACACAGAAGCCAATTATGAACTTAAACCTGGGACCATACAGATGCTCCCAATCTTTTTAGGGAAAGAAAATGAAAACCCCTATTTCCATGTTAGGGATTTTGAAGAAATTTGCAGTACCCTAAGAATTAGAGGCTTAGATGATGATGCTTTGAAACTTAGGTTATTTTCCTTTTCCCTAAAAGATAAAGCCAAATCGTGGCTGTATAGTTTGACTTCTGAGTCAATCGAAACATATGAACAACTTACATCTGCCTTTTTCAATAAGTTTTTCCCTAGGCATAAAACATCGTCGATTAGGACGCAAATCTGCACATTCTCACAACAAGAGGGAGAATCTTTGTATAGGTATTTGGAAAGGTTCAATGATTTGTTAACACAATGTCCTCACCATGGTTTAGAAAAGGTTAGGCTAGTTTAGATCCTTTATGAGGGTTTAGATTATTCCACAATAACCACGGTTGAAGCTCTGTGTCCAGGTGGGTTTGAGAACCAAACTGTTGATGCGGCAATGACATTTTTGAATGAAGTCTCTGAAAAGACCCAACAATGGGAAAATAGTAGGGAACCCCGGAAAAAAATTCTTCTAAGCAGAGGAAACGTTAATAGGGTAGAAGGAGGCTCTGAATCAGATGCCAAGATTGCAGCGATAGCTAAAAGGTTAAAAGTTCTAGAAATGGGTCACACTAGTGGTAGATTGGAGCCTTTTTGAGAAGGCCAGAATTATGAAGAGCAAGCCAATGCTCTTTATAATAACACTAGACTCGATAATCGTCAGAAATTTGACCCATATTCAGAAACCTATATTCCTGGGTGGAGAAACCATCCGAACCTTGCATGGTCTAAGGGCAAGAATCAAGGTCAGTTTAGTAATTCTAATGCTCCCCCAGGTTTTAGTTATACTAAGAATCCTTCGGGACAAGCTCAATTTCAGAATCAGTCGGGTAAGAAAATCCTAAGCCTAAAGGAGTCTCTCGTGTTGTTAACTCAGCAAACTGCAAAATTTCAGCAATCAGTAGAACAAAGTCTACAAGCTAGTAACAAGATAGGACAAGAAAATAGTCAGGTTATTTTCGAGTTAAAAACCCAGGTAGGTCTGATAAATGAGTCTTTGAGAGAAAAAGGTAGGTTTCCTTGTGAAACACAACCCAACCCTAGAGGAGTTCATGAAGTAGGTACAAAACCATCGAATCAATTGAATGCTATTAGAACTCTTAGGAGTGGTAGAATTGTAGACAATGAGGAAACCATGCCCGATAGTGAACATACTGTAGTTCACCCCTCAGGACCACCCATAGCTGAGGAGACCGATAAAGTTTCTGATGATGTCAATTCGGTCCCTGGGAGGTCTGATTCTGTGCCTAGAGCCCCATTTCCCCAGCTATGAGTACCATCAAAGAAGGAATCGAACTTTAATGACATATTGGAGGTTTTTAAGCAAGTTACCATAAACCTTCCTTTATTAGATGCAATTAGGCAAATTCCCGCTTATGCCAAGTTCCTTAAGGATATGCGTACACGAAAGCAAAAACTTAGTGTCCATAAGAAATCCTTTTTAGCTAGTCACGTAAGTTCAATCATTCAAAACACCACAACTCCAAAGTACAAAGACCCAAGTTCCCCTACCATTGCTTGTACAATAGGTAAATTCCGGGTAGAAAAAGCTTTACTTGACTTAGGAGCCAGTGTGAACTTACTGCCGTACCATGTGTATTTACAGCTAGGACTTGGTGAAATGAAACCTACTCAGATGACACTGCAGTTAGCTGATAGGTCCGTTAAAATTCCTCGAGGTGTTATCGAGGATGTTTTCATTGAGGTCGACAAGTTTATTTATCCAGTGGATTTTGTTGTGCTAGATACCCAACCTGTCCCTGACCCAGAGAACCAGATACCTGTGATTCCAGGTCGCCCATTTTTAGCTACGTCTAATGCGATCATTAACTGTCGAAATGGTGTGATGAATTTATCTTTTGGTAATATGACTATTGAGATGAACATTTTCAATGTCAGTAAGCTACCTTATGAGCTAGATGACACACGTGTTGAAGAGGTGAACATGATAGAAGCCTTAGATCAGGAGTCATTACCAAACATTTTGTCTAAAGACCCATTAGAAAGTTGTCTATCCCATTTTGGTTTAGATTTTGACGACGATAACACTATTGAAGAAGTGAATGCCCTATTAGATTCTACCCCTGTGTTAGACACTAATAGATGGAAAGCTAGGTTCGAACAATTACCAGCTTCTGAGACTACCTTAATTCCTTCTTTAGAAGAGCCTCCTAAGTTGGACCTTAAACCACTACCCGACACTATGAAGTATGTGTTTTTAGGCCCATCTGAGACTTTACCTGTGATTGTAGCTTCCGATTTGGATAGTGATCAGGAAAGTAGGCTAGTGAATGTACTTCAAGATAATAAGGAAGCTTTAGGGTGGACTGTAGCAGACATTAAGGGTATAAGTCCTACTGTGTGTATGCATCAGATTTATTTAGAGGAAGACTCCAAATCTTCTAGGGAGATGCAACGTCGACTGAACCCTAACATGAAAGAGGTAGTTCGAAAAGAGGTTCTTAAGTTGTTAGATGCGGGAATTATCTACCCAATTTCGGACATTAAGTGGATCATCCCCGTTCAGGTTGTCCCCAAGAAATCAGGTATCACTGTAGTCCAGAATGATAATAACGAGTTAATCCCAACCCGAGTGACCATGGGATGGCGTGTCTGTATTGACTATAGGTAATTGAACAAGGTCACAAGGAAGGATCACTTTCCCCTTCCTTTTATCGACCAAATGCTAGAGCGATTAGCTGGACATAGTCATTATTGCTTCTTAGATGGCTACTCTGGATATAATCAGATCGTTATTTCCCAAGAATACCAAGAGAAAACCACTTTTACCTGTCCCTTTGGTACCTTTGCGTATAGACGCATGCCTTTCGGGCTATGTAATGCCCCTGCGATTTTTCAGCGTTGTATGATGAGCATATTTTCTGATATGGTAGAACGGTTTTTAGAGGTCTTTATGGATGATTTTTCAGTGTTTGGTTCATTTTTCTATGAGTGCTTGCATCATTTGACATTAGTGTTGACTAGGTGTAAGGAAAAGAATTTAGTGTTTAATTGGGAAAAATGCCATTTTATGGTTAAATCAGGAATTGTGTTAGGGCACATCGTATTCTCTAAGGGTATAGAGGTAGACAAAGCCAAAGTTGACCTTATTAAGACTTTACAGGTCCCAAAAACCGTAAAAGATATTAGGTCATTCCTAGGGCATGCAGGATTTTATCGTCGATTCATTAAGGATTTTAGCTTGATTTCTAGACCTCTTTTCAATTTGCTTGCGAAAGATGTTAAGTTTGTCTTTGATGATGTGTGTTTAGAGGATTTTGAGAAGCTTAAGAATTTACTCATTACCGCTCCCATAGTCCAGGCACCTAACTTGAACCTACCCTTTGAGATTATGTATGATGCTTCAGATTATGCTATAGGCGTTGTGTTAGGATAACGAGAAAACAAATTACTTCATGTGATTTACTATGCTAGCAAAACTCTGAATGATGCCCAACTGAATTATACAACTACCGAGAAGGAACTGTTAGCAATCGTGTTTTCCTTGGATAAGTTTAGATCCTATCTATTAGGTTCTAAGGTCGTAATCTATACTGATCATGTTGCTTTGAAATACCTTTTGTCTAAGAAGGATACGAAACCTAGATTGATTAGATGGATCCTTTTGTTGCAAGAATTTTCTCTAGACATTAGAGACAAAAAGGGTGCAGAAAATGTAGTAGCAGATCACTTGTCTAGGCTAGTTGTTAATCATTCTAATGATTCTCTTCCTATACGAGATAGCTTTCCTGATGAACAATTGTTCTCTGTTTCCCAATCACCTTGGTATGCACATATAGTGAATTATCTTGTTACTGGTCGAATGCCTCAACATTGGGGGTAAACAAGATCGTTCTAGGTTTTTAGCCGAGGTTAAGCATTTCTTTTGGGACGATCCTTATCTGTTTAAGTATTGTCCAGACCAGATTATTAGGAGATGTATACCTGAGAGGGACCAGTCCAGTATTATCTCCTTTTGTCATGAACATGCATGTGGGGGTCATTTTAGTGCTAAGAAGGCTGCTGCTAAGATATTGCAGTTTGGATTTTATTGGCCTTCGTTATTTAAAGACTCCCATAGTCATTGTGTTTCTTGTGAGCGTTGCCAGAGGTTAGGAACCATTTACCATAGAAATATGATGCCTTTGAACCCTATTTTAGTGATTGAGGTCTTTGATGTGTGGGGCATTGATTTTATGGGTCCATTTCCTAATTATTTTGGTTATCTTTACATACTTGTCGCTGTAGACTATGTGTCTAAGTGGGTTGAGGCGGTTCCGTGTAGAACAAATGACCACAGGGTCGTAGTCCAGTTTTTGAAAGAGAATATACTTACACGTTTCGGTACGCCGCGAGCTATAATTAGTGATGAAGGTTCACACTTTTGTAATAGACCGTTTGCTCTTTTAATGAAACAATATGGTATTACCCATAAAGTAGCTACACCATATCACCCACAGACTAGTGGTCAGGTAGAGGTTTCCAATAGGGAAATTAAGCGTATTCTAGAGAAAACAGTTAATCCTAATAGGAAAGACTGGTCGTCGAGGCTTACTGATGCCTTATGGGCTTATCGTACTGCGTTTAAGACACCCATTGGAATGTCACCTTATTGTTTAGTTTTTGGCAAGGCATGTCACCTGCCTGTTGAGTTAGAGCATAGAGCCTACTGGGCTATTAAGCAACTAAACTTTTCACTTGACAAGGCAGGAGCTCACAGAAAGCTCCAGCTCAATGAGTTGGACGAGATTCGTAGAGATGCATACGATAGTGCTAAGGAGTATAAGAACAAAATGATACTTGTGAATGATAAGAATATTTTACGAAAGTCATTTTCTCCAGGTCAAAAAGTTCTTCTGTATGACACTCATTTGCATCTATTCCCCGGTAAGTTGCGCTCTCGGTGGACCGGTCCTTTTGTGGTCCATACTGTTTCTCCTCATGGCGCTATTGAAATTGAGACACCAGACGGTAGTAGTTCTTCAAAGGTTAACGGTCAGAGATTGAATCCCTTTTTAGAGCCTTTTTTTACAGGTGATGTTGAGGAGGTCCCTCTTGAGGACCCTGTTTACCTTGGTTGACCATCGAGGCGGTTTGTATGTTGTATATTATTTTTGTAGGTTTTTGATACCACTTCACCCTGGTACTATCTTTCCGACTTCTCTCTTTACTGATTCCTCATGTTATTTATACTTTTGGTACTGTTCTTTAATTAGAAACATTGAGGACAATGTTAGATTTAAGTTTGGGGTAGAAAACTTTTTGTTCCCTTTTTGTTGCAATAAATAAACTCCAGAGCCTAGAAATTTATGCCTATTAAGGATGGCACTAACCAATCTAAGTGGATGGAAGCATTTTGGTTTAGGAGTTGAGGGACCAATCTGACTAGATGGAAACATCTACAAGAGTCTATTCATAAAAGCACGGAGCTCAGGTGTTAGAAATAACATGATAGTTTCACCATATCTCGGAATCATCTTATTACTTCTGTTTTTGTTTTTGCAAATTTTTATGTTGATGTCTGCTGGGTTGAAATAGAGTGATTGAGTAACTTAAAAAAAAAATAAAAGAGACCAGACCAATTAGACCAATCGGAATAAATATTAACACTTGGATAGCAATATGTGTGTGTTCTCCCTGTCTCCGTCGCCTAAACAAGTGTGGAATGCAGGATCCACGGGAATTACCATGTAATCTGCTGACAAGAAGCATGCGCTTGGATCCAAAAGATCTAATCATGTTGTTAAAAAAAAAAAAAAAAAAAAAAGGTTTATTATAAAGTCGACCACTGGTTCCCTTGTATATGCCAGCTGTGTTGATGTAGATTTAGGATTATCGACCACTGGTTCCCTTGTATATGCCAGTTGTGTTGATATTATTCCAGACCAGTATCTCAATCCACTAGGTCATAGGTTCATCTTGGCATTGAAGTCCATTCGCAACCATCTATTTCTATATCCATCTTCTTAATCTATTCATGTGATTTGTTTGATTCCGGATATTGATGTCCATAGTGCGACTATCTGAGTAGAGCTCTGTCACTTATATATGAATTTTAGTATGCTTGAGTGCACACTCGTGTACATCAATTGGAATTTCGCATCAGGGTACTCCTCCCGTAATCAATAAGTATGCCAACCAAGGAGGTTCTTTAGTGCATTCCAAGGTTCTGCGTAGATAGCTAGGGTCTGGAGTAAAGGTTTTGTGGGTATATCTCTAGTAAACCCTCCCGAGACTATAACTCGGCCACCTAGGGGTTTAAAGGCTTGTTGCACATGCTAAGTGCAATCGACGATGCCTGCGACAGTGAGTTAGGATTTTATTTTGTAGTTTTGATTTGCTCGGGACTAGCAAATAATAAGTTTGGGGGTACTTGATAGACACATTTATGTGTCTATTTTCGTCTCTTTTGTGTATATTGTTAGTACCCATTTTTGTACTAATTTTGGTATTTTATCCTTTTGTAGGTGTTTTTGGAGGAATAGGCTTTTGCGGCAAAATTGGCTCGAAAAGTTGTTAAAGATACCTGGAAGGAAATTTGCTATTCGGACTCTCACTTTGGATAAGGGGTAACCCATTTCCAGCAGCTACTAAACACAGACCGGGAATGGATAGGGGGACACCATCTTTTAAACACGATTTTGGCGGACAATTTTTTCTCTCTTCTGAAGAACAATCTGGACCGGATTTGGGAGAGATTTTCATAGGATTTTCTTGCTGGATAGGATGGATTAGGCCTGGTTCAGTCAAACAGGAGTGGTAAAGGATTTAGATACGCAAAGAAAGCAATTTTTCATGCATATCTCGGTGAATCAGGGCACGGGAGAAATACGGCAGTTTCATGGTTTATTTTTGGAAACAAACGTGAAGAAGTGGAGAGAAAATATCCTAGTGATTTGATTCTATCATCTGACCGATAATATCACTTCCAGTGACGTGAGAAGATCGGGATAAAATAAGAAAGGCCGAGACTTTTGCTAAAAGAAGAACGAGAATATTTGTGGATTAACTCGAGAGATTTTGGGGCTGGTGGCTATATATGGGTTTGTACGAGTCCTAGAAAGGGGAAGGAATACTTTGGGGGAAGTTTAGAGCCTTAGAAAAGCCAGAAAAATCAACTTGAAGAGGACGAGTTCTGCTGTTGCTGCTGCTGCCGGAGAAGAACAAGAAGAAGAACATACGACGCACATAGAACAGTCGCAGAAACTGTTGCCGTAGCTTTCATATTCAATACCCTTTGTAACAATTTTTCCAACAAATAGTTTCAGTTCGCAACAGTTCTATTCCTCTGTAACAGTAGGTTCTGTAACAATTATATTAGTTACAGAATTCGCTGCTTTTACACTTTTCACTCTTTTAATCAACTTTTGAGCACCAAAGATGTATTTTGAGAACATGATTAATATGAGGAGCTAAACCCCTTAGCCGAGGCGACGGAGGAAGCCATTGTTCCATGAAAAGTGGTATAATTCTATTTTAATTATTTTTGCAATCTTTTATATGATTATTTGCATAGAACTAATATTGGAAAATCGATTTTTATTGAGTGAGTGTGAATTGTTTTGATGGAACATGCTTAGTTTTAAACTTCTGATGTTTCATGCTTGATGTTTACAATTGTTACTTCAAAAATCTATTAGAGGCAATAAATTAGAATCACTTTAAAAGAAAGAATTGCATGAATATTGATTAGACTATATCACTTAATTGGTTAATGGTGGAATCCAAAGTCTCGGTGTATTTTTATAATTTGATACAATTTTATTTTATTTAATTTAAGTCTAAAAAATCCTTCACAAGTTCGAGAAACGAATCTTTTTACCACTATCTATAAAACACATCAGAGTGTATTCGTACAAAGCAAGTATCGGTCCCTGGTATTAATCTTTTTTGGCGTCATGCAATTCACCCGTTTCTTGTAGCTCAAAACTGGAATATCTTGAGGGAGGCTCATGCGACAACGGACAAGGTGCGGAGCAGATTCAAATATTCACTCCCTACTAAGTGTTATGTTTGCAGGTGTGCGGAGGAGTCTCTTTATCATATCATTTGGAGATGTAGCTTTGTTGTTCGTGCTTGGCAGTGGCTGGCGGATATTTTTTGATTACAGCCTCAACTTAATCTAACGCTCTCTTACAAGGCTGCTAAAGGAAGGAGTCGCATCATTAAGGACCTGTGGTTGGTGGCTATTTTAGTTATCCGTTTTGAACTTTGGAACACACGTAACAAAGCAGTTTTTGAAGACAAGGCAGCAAATTGGACTTTATTCAAAAAACGAATTGTTCACTTGATTATGGAGTATGCGACAAGGTTAAACAACTATATGTTCAATTCTTGTGATGATGTGAGAATTTTGAACTATTTCAGAGTTCATCATAGACGTGTGAAGAATAAAGATCATATGGAAGTTTTTTGGGAGCCTCCGGCAAGTCATCAACTGCTTCTTTGTTGCGATGGTGCTGCTAGGGGTAGTCCGGGCGTGGCTGGAGCTGGGGTAGTTGTTCGTGACAGTGAATGTCAAGTTCTTGGTGCTATGAGTATCGGCCTTGGTATCACTAATAATTATTTGGCAGAGTTGTATGGTATTATAATTGGTTTGGAATGGGCTACCAAGTGGGGAGTTGCGCATATTTTAATCCGTTCTGATTCTAAGAGTGCTATTCATGCTTTGGAAAACAATGATGTTCCATGGTTTGCTAGACAAAGGTGGGCTGATGTGGGAAGATTATATGACTCAATTTGTTTTCAACATACTTATCGTGAAGCAAATTTTGCAGCTGATGTTATGGCCAAGAGAGGTTGCTCTTTAGGTGAAGGGGAAGGTTGGAATTTAGAAGGAAGACCTAACTTTTTACTTTCAATTGAATTTCCTAATGTTTCTTATTTCATATTTAAATAGTTTATAAGTTTACCTCTTTTCTTGTAAACTTGTTTGTAAATATTGCTATTTCTTAATATAATTTTTTGACTTATCAAAATAAAATAAAATTAAAGTCAATGCAACAATATCTTACAAAAAAAAATGTCCATTAAAGATTTGGAGTCAAAGACAAAGTGAAAGAAAAAAAAATATAAAAAAGAGAGAGAGAGAATCTATTTTATTTTATTTTATTTTTTTGGTTATTATTTTTAGATTCTCTTTTCAGAAATTGTATTAGGATATCTTTTATTTTTGTAATTTTCTTTTTCTTTCGCACTTTTTTTTTTTTTGGACATTGGACATTTGAATATTTTTATTTTTAAACCCTAAGGAAGGGTATATTAAATATTAAACTGCACAGGGAAGGACGGCAATTACGATATTGTCTCGGCCCCTCGAGTTCGTACACTGACATAGGAGTCGGTGGCCCGAGTCGACTTCAACGGTTCATCCCCCGTCTGGAACGGGAGGTAAGAATTCTAAACACCCGTGAATCCCCTGTCAGCGGGTTTACTGGATGATTTTGTATGCATATATATTGAGGAATTGAATACGGTTTTAAATTTCTAGTAAAAGGTAAGGCCTGGCCAAATCAAGATAAGGACTCGGATTTCATCACCGTTTCCTTGTTGCCTTCCTTAGCAACACGTAACCTATGCGAACCAAAGCCTTAAAATTCGGACTAGAACGAGACTGTAGGGTAACGAGCTTATTAAGAAAATTGTTCAAAAGACGTATTGGTTGCTCTATTAAGCATATCTTGAAGTTCATGATGATTTTTGTAAGTTGAGCGAGCCGCTCTGCAGCCCAGGGAAACGTTGCCGGTGAGGCGAGGGTATCAAAGATCCGCTAAGCTTCTCCTATCTCTATTTAACTGATTAATTCAGATTGATTCCAGAGAGGTTTACTGACATTGTAACGAATTTCCTTTCGAAAGAATAGAATCTGGTCTAGAAACAATCTAAGGGAGCCGTCATGCTTGTTATTTGATAGAAATTTGTAGGTTTGCTATGGTGGAGTCAGCCTTGTGTGTGTTTGCTTATAACTTCCTTTCCTTTTAGGATTTTTCTTTTTAGTTTTTTTTTCTAGTGTATGCCCGAGGTCATTATAGAGCGGGCTTGGAAAAGAGACACTCTAGGTCGATTTATTGGTGAAAAACCTAGTAGTGCTTCTTGTGGAAGCGGGGAGCTCGAAGACTCTTCTTTTGAGAGCCCCGTTTTTGAAAACTTCAGTTTTGAGAATCTGTCTCTTCATGAGGAAAGTACCCCTATTACTCCAGCTGTGCTAGGAATGAAACCTTTGAAAGATTACATGTACCCAACTAGGTCCAACCGACCTTCGTGCATTAAATTGCCAGCCTCTACGGCTAATTATGAGTTGAAACCTGGTATTCTTCAGATGGTCCATGTATTCTTAGGAAAAGATGATGAAAACCCTTACTTTCATGTTAGGGACATTGAAGAAATTTGTGGAACAATTAAGATTAAAGACCTTAGTGATGAAGTCTTGAAACTTAGGATGTTCCCCTTTTCCTTGAGAGATAAAGCCATGTCCTGGCTGCATAACCTAAAATCCGAGTCTATAGAAACATGGAACAAACTTACTGCTGCTTTCTACTTAAAGTTTTACCCTAAGCATAGAACCGCATCTGTTAGGCAGAAAATTAGTGCCAGTGTGCAACAAGAAGAAAAATCTCTTTATAGGTTTTTAGAGAGATTTAATGATATTTTGTCGCAAGGTCCTCACCATGGGTTCGAAAAATGAAACTAGTTGAAATTATTTATGACGGTTTAGACTATTCGACCAAAGCCATGGTCGAGTCTTTATGCGGTGGTAGGTTCCAAAATAAAACTGTTGATGAAGATTATTCCTTTTTAGAAGAAGTGGCTGAAAATTCACAACAGCGGGAGTCTTGTGTTCAACCCTCTAAAAGACTCTTGGTCAATAGAAGTAGCACTAATGTGGTAGATACATGCTTTGGATTGGATGCTAAGTATGCTGCTTTGTCTAGAAGGTTAAAAGCTTTGGAATTGAATCAGTCTAAACATAGGTCTCTTGTTGAACCTGATGCTAGGAATAGAGCATCCCAAGTCTCTAGTTGTGGAATAGAGACCGATAGCTCATTTTGGGAAGGTCAGGTTAGTGAAGAGCAATCCCATGCTATCTGTAACAACTCTAGGTTTGAAAACCGTCAGAAGTTTGACCCCATATTCAGATACCTACAACCCTGGTTGGAGAAACCATCCTAATTTCTCTTGGTCTAAAGTCCAGAATCAAGGTCAATCTAGTAATTCTCAGCCTCCCCCAGTTTTTGGTTATAATAAGAACTCTTCAGGTCAAGCTCAGTTCCAGAACCCTTCTGAGAGTAGAATTACTAGCTTAGAGGAATCTCTTAGTATATTAAGAAAGAGCCAGGATATGTTAGCACAGAGCCAGGTTAGTTTTCAAGAGGAAACCAAGCAGAATTTTAAAAAAAATTCCAAGACTCTTGCTAAGTTAGAACTTCAAGTAGGTCAAATAGCTAAGACTCTAAGTAAGAGAGATAACGGAAGGTTCCCTAGTCATACTGATCCTAATCCCAAAGGAGAGAAATCGTACAATCATGTGAATTCTGTTATAACCCTTACGAGTGGAAAGTAAGTTGACAATAAGGTTGCCATGCCTGACAGTGAACATGATGTAGTTCACCCTTCTGAGCCAGAAAATGAAGAGACTTGAAAAGACGAGGGTACCCAAATATACCTCAATCTAAAACTTTTTCACCTATAAGTTCTTTTCCGAAAATGATTGTCTATGGACTGAGTCGAGACAATACAACTAATCGGTTCACACTTCGTGTGATCGTCTATGGATACGAGATCGAGACAATACAACAACGAAGTATGTTTACTTGATAATAGGTTCGGACTTAACCAAACTCTAGGGATTGTCTATCAAGTAAAATAGGAATTAACGTTTGTGTATTTTACTTCTAATTATAATAAAACAATTATAATTGCGGAAATAGAAAAGTAAAATACACAGCAAGATTTTGTTAACGAGGAAACCGCAAATGCAGAAAAACACCGAGACCTAGTCCAGAATTGAATACTCTCATAATTAAGCCGCTATACAAAATCAAACCAACTTCGTATAGTTGATACCAAGCAACTAAACCTATAGTTCACCTAGTTTCCTCAGTATCCCTGCGCCTTCAACTTGCAGTAAGTCACGCACTTGGAACAATTCCTTTGGTTCGTATTCCAAACAGTAAAGGAACAACAAATCTGTTCGGTAACAACTCTTTTCAAACAAAGTGATATAAGTTTGACAAAGGCTCTTCCGTTTAACCAATAAACTCCTTTGTCGGGTCCTTAGATCAATCTCTTAACAACTACCGAAGTAATTGTTAGACTATGCAATCAATATTATTAATCACAAAGAAGTGTATTGATGCCGATCTACTCAACTAATCAATCCAATCTATCACAAGGATAAACCGATTACAGTTGGATCCCTTTCCAGCCGAAACAAGTATTGTGCACACCAAAGATTATGAACCCAAAAAGTCTT